>JAXCGZ010000315.1:0-2500 GCA_037179515.1 Halocaridina rubra
TTCCTTCAGTGCATTGAGAGACGAATGTGACAGTGGTAGTGAAGAAGAGGTAGATCCAGATAAAAGTGATAGTCATCAAGACAACCTGAATACACCATCTAGCATAAATAATCAAATCAGTAACAGGTTACAAAATAGTGATGAAACAACAGCGTCCTTCCCCACTACTCCTAACAATACAACAACAGGCAAAAACCAGAACAAGATTCTTCCCAGCACAAACAACCAACCTGGTAAAGAGTTGGAATACAGCAAAGAAGATATAGAGTCAATCTCCACTACTCCTAACAACACAGCAACTATCACTAACCAGGACAACCAAATTACATCTTCCAGCACAAATAACCAACCCAGCAATAGGCTGCAAAACAATGAAGAAAACAGAAAAGACAAAATAGCAACAGTCTCTATTCTAAACATTCCATCGAAGTCCTCTCCCCCACAGCCACAGTTGCCCAATAATGCAAGTGCAAGGGTTACAGCTCAAATATATATTCGCATTCCTGGCAACCCCTTTGAGAGAGAGATATGTAATACATTGACAAATCAAGGCATTCCTTCTGAAGAAGTCTTGATTAAGGAGCTTTCTCACAAACCAAACTGGGTTTCCTTCGCAATAACGATATTGAAAGGATTTGAATATGTGCCTTACAAACTGAATCAATGGCCTACAGGCACAATTGTCCAGCCATTTCGTGGGGGCAAACAATGGACACAACCTGGGTATTCTACAAAATATCCCAAACTACAGTCATACCAAAATAAACAGCAAAGAGCTAATGAAACAATCCCCTATACACGAGACTACAGAAAGAGACACGATACAAACCTCTCTTATCGCCATCCACGCACAAGAGACTTCTCCTGGAGTGATGGCTCTTACAACCCTAGACACTCACCTAGGCATACAAACTTTAGGAAGGCCCGATCATACCACGGCACGTACTCAAACCAGCGTTACACATCCAACGGCAGATACAGACACCAGGATCCATGGGCTAACCCCAGAACACACTACAATGATGAATTCCCAGCAGAATCACACAGTCGAAACTACAACTATGACTATGGATACCACCCCAATGAAACATGGTAAGAATGTAACATTAGTACATGTGAACGCTCAGTCCCTGCTCGCTCATTTTGAGGAAATAATAATGCTAACAAAAGACTACAACATAGACATCCTCTGTGTAAGTGAAACTTGGCTTCCTCCTACAACTGAAAATAAATATATGAATATCCCAGAGTTTAAAATATTTCGCAATGACCATGGCCGAGGGGGTGGGGTTTGTATTTATGTTAGAAATTATCTTTGTGCATCAGAAATAACCACAGGTTTAGAAAAAACTGAGGAGCTCGAAGATTTATGGATCACTGTGCAGTATCAGAAACTTCCATCTTTCATTGTAGGTGTGTTTACCGTCACCCTAAAGCACCTACCAGTTCATTCAATCATCTGCTAGAAACATTCAGAAATATCTGTGTGTGTCATAAAAATACATACTTGGTGATTTTAATGATGACTTGCTCTCAGCAGATAACAAAATGAAAAGGGTGATCAACACTGTGAAGTTAACACAAATAGTGACAAAACCGACCCGCATAACCCCCAATTCTAGGACTCTTATAGATCTGATAATAACAAATAAAGTGGAAAGTATACCCTATTGGGACGTAGTTCCCTGCCCAATTGCAGACCACGAGCAAAACATTGCTATGCTAAACATAAACAAGCCCAAAAGGAAGCCTCTCCTCAAGACATTCCGGTGTCTAGAAGATTACTCCCGTGATATCTTTTGTGAAACATTAATCAACAACACAAATGCACTTATTAGAATTAAATACACAGATAACGTCGATTTGCTGGTTGAGATTCTAACAAAAGTCTTCCTTGAATGCTTAGATAGTTGTGCACCCATTGTAGCAAGAAAAATAACCCGCCCCTCAACCCCCTGGCTAACTAATGACATCAAAGAGGCAATGCAAATCAGAAATCAAATACAAAAAGAGCTAAAAATGAATAGATATGATATGACTCTCCGAGAACGGTTTGAAACAGAAAAGAAACGTGTCAGATCTCTCATCAGTGTAAGTAAAAAAGACTTTTACAAAAAAACATTTAATGACTCTAGACATGATACAGCAGCAACATGGAAAGTGATAAGAAGCATGATACCAAATGAAAAGAGTACCTCAGAAAGCTATGAAAATATTACGGAGTTGAAAGACAAAGCAGAAAACTTTAATAACTATTTTGCTAACGTTGGCAAAAATACATATGAAAAAACACAAGAAAACATCAACTCAGTGAATATGAGTAATTGCTTAAATGACAATTCTTCCAATGAAATCACAAGAGAGTACTTCAAGATAATTCCTATCAATTGTGCTACCCTAATTCTTACCATAAAGAGCCTAAGAAACTCTGGCTCTTATGGTTCAGATGGTATACCATTTCAGTTCATCAAAGATGCTCTACCCATGATTGCATCCTATA
>JAXCGZ010000315.1:10000-17500 GCA_037179515.1 Halocaridina rubra
CTTAGACTTCCTGCAATAATGTTCTTGCAGAATTTTCAATGCTCTTTTACCATTTCTCCTGCATTTCTTATGATTAGAGAGAGGCTTTTATCATCTAATACTTGCACAAGTTCAGCATATACTTGCTCATTTCGCTAACGAAATTTGGCGGCTTCTTCTATCTCTCCGGCAACCACCAACAAGAGCTTATGCGTTCATAAATAAGCCTTAAACTTTACTTCCCACAACTCGCATTTTTCTTCATTGCCTTCAAAATACTGTCTATTAACATGATTAGGTCATTAAGCAGTTGAGGTAGAAGTAGACATAATGGCAAATAACACTAAGGTTGTTGGAATAAAAAAAGACGGTTACAAATCTTTCTTTATTACTGGAACAACCAGGAGTATGCTCTGACGCATCCTCACCATACAGCGACTAGTGAACGACAGATTAGTAGCACAAAATGGTTAAGCTTATTAAATTCACTGTGAAATCCAAGCACAATAAAATATGACACATTTTCCTACCGAAAGGCTATCAAGCAAGTCATTGTAATTCATCTTGAAACCAACAGTGTTCCAGTGTTTCTCATATATCAAAAAATAAATACAATGTTTATCATAATGCAAAATATTTATACAAACAAATTATAATAAACAAAAACACTGATTTTAGTTTACGCTTAACACTTCCCCAAGGGATTCTCGGTATTATTTTCAAACTTTATTTGCTACAATCTAGGAAAAGATAAAATATGAACACATTTGTAGTGGGTATTTGATATTTGGAGAAATGAATGCACGGTTTGGTAAGGCTGTGCGAGAAATAATATCATTTAGTGAGTGCATAACTTGCATCTTTATTCATGTCCAGTCTTAACTGGTGACATTAATATTGTTAACGATAACTGTGAATTGTTGTCTGGTGTATGTAGTGATAATAAGTTACTTATGTTTAATAGTCTTAAGATCTCTGGCAGGCATTTCCAGGTAGCAAGACATACCGGAGGTGTGACACTTGGATCTCATAATTGGGTACATGTGTTGTGTCGACTCAGCTTTTGAGTTATATTAGCAATTTCTCTGTGGTACAACGCAGTGACCTCCCATCCGACCACGCTCCTATAACAGTTAAATTCACAAGCACAGGCATTGACCTGGATAACATCCTGGCTACGGCCACGTCGCTTGGAGGTCACGCAGCCTTGCTTGGAACCACGGAGAGACATAGGCTAGTTGAGAGACCTCTCAAGTCTCATAATATAAATAAAGACTTATTTGTCAATAACATTACTCAAAGAGCTGTAAGTATTAGAGATGAAAATATGAATTGCTTTGCAAGTAGCTTGTCAGATGCATTGTACTGATGTGCAAAAAACAGTGTTAGCTCAGCTGGTCAAAGAGTTTTTGAGGACCGTTTATCCCCTAGGGAGATGGGAAGATTTGCTTGAGGATGAAGATGATGCAAGGGTGTGGAGAGCCATAAACAGAAAGGGGAAATTTAGGACACTTGATCATAGTGATAGTGCTTGTCAAAGTGACTAGAAATTTATAATTCAATTTGAGCAGCTACTGAACTCCCCTGGAGGGTCTGGTCATGACAAGATAGATTTCTGCACGAATGTTACCATCCCAGTACTGGATGAGCCCATTACCTCCACAAAAGTGCAATATCAACTAAGGAGGATGAAGGTAGATAAAGCATGTGGGCCAGATGATCCTCCTTCAGGGGTATTCTCACTGTTGCCCTCACACTGGATAGTAACTATAGCAAAATTGTCCAATAATGTTTTTACTTCTGGTGTAGTTCCTCGTGGATGGATTAGAGCAAAGGTTTCTGCAGCATTTAAGCAAGAAAATATATTAAATCATCATAAGTGTCTTAGTATTATCGTGATAAATTCTATTGATAAATTATATGCCATAGTATTGTGCGAACAAATGACTCAGTAGCTTAGACCATTTAGGGAGCAAGCGGGAATGCAAGCGAAAGGTGGATATATGGCACATATAGTTATGCCGAGCTTGATTATTGATATGGCTCGACAAGAGTAAATTAAGTTGCTTGTGGCCTTTGTAGATTTCGCCAAAGTATATGATTTATACCCTCGACATAAGCTGTTCGCGATAGTGAAGAGGCTGGGATGTGGGACAATGATGCTGGCAACAGTGATGGCGATGCATTGCAACACAGATAGTGTTAATGGCTCTGCTATCATGACAACTGTACTTGGAGTTAGTTTAGCCACTCCCACCTCTTGCCTATGGTTCATTATTTTAGGCAATGAACTAATTAGTAGTATGAAAGAAATATGTTAACCAGAAGGATTTATAGAGTTGCTAAATATGCTGTTATTAATGGATGATAAAGTTTGTAGTCACCGTGGCTCAAGCAGTAGCGTCCGCGACTATGGTCGTCAGGTCGAGGACTCACGCCCCGTCACGGTCTGAGGTTAGCAAGGGCATGCACTCTAGGTAACGATTACATCTGCCAAAACAAGTCCTTCGCAAGAAGGCAACAGTCCTAGCCCTTGGTTGAAAAGGGAGTCCGTGACATAAAACCTGAACAATGGATGATAAAGTTTTATTATCAACATGTAGGAAGCATGCATAGAAAATTAAGTATACTGCTGGACTTATCTCATGAATATGATTTGAAAGTAAGCAATGATAAGATATAGTATTTTTTATCAGTAGTGACTGCGGGAATGCTGAGCCATTTCGGGTGGAAGAGTAGGTGGTTGAGCACTGCACTAACTAAGTGTCTTAAGGTTCACCTTGAAGGTGTGAAGGTTCTGTTTCCTCTGCTGTAAAGTGCATGCCAAGAACAAACTGTGGCCAGTAATTTAATTAGTTTCATATGATGAAAAAACAACAACAGCAACGTGCCATTCATTGTTAATGGTGCCTTTAAGATGTGGCACTCATGTCATCCCTTATGAATGGTTGTTGTAAGTCATAGGTGGGTGCCGATTTCAAGTCTGCTGTTAAGCTTTATAATTGGGCTCTTAAGCAACTTTTGGGGGGTAAGGCAGAAAAGTTTTAATATTATGTGTTATGTGGAGTCAGGCTATCCGGGACTGCGATCTTGTGAACTACAGGCAGCATAACTTCTTCCATAATATGTGGAATGAAAGATGTAATATATATGATGATCCCCTATCTTTTGTTATATAGACAGTGACTAGTGCCAACACTTCAACAGGAGATGTGTATGAGGTCATACACAGAAATCAGTGCCTCAGTTTTTTACTGATGGGCAAAGTCAGAAATCCTATTGAGGGGTAAACTGCACTGATATGTATCGTGTACAATGATATTAAACCTAAATTGATAAAACCTGAAATTTACACACAAAAACATGTAATTAATGAGTTTCGCAGGATAGAATTCCAGAGATTCCGAGTATCTTGTCATAGCCTAGTAGTGGAGACAGGTCGTTGGGAAGGGCGTGGTTGTGGTTGTCGACCATTTGAGGAGCAACTGTGTAGCTGTGGCGTGGAGCAGGCTGAGAAACACTTAGTGGAGGAGTGGGATCTTATCCAAGATCTTAGGCAGAGATATCAGTACAATACACAAGAGGAAATTTTTTCTAACATTACATATGGAAATAATGTGTAAAACTTTTAAGATGTACTATATGTATATAACTGATTGTCCTGATGGTTGATGTTTATAAGCTCATATTAAGATTTTCATTTTTGCAGTTTATGTATGCATAGGCAAATACTTTGTTGGAAATAATACTGAACTACAGATAGATCAATAATATATTTTTGATATGCACTGTAATGTTTATTCTATCAGTTTGGAATTTTCACGTAATAAATAACGCAAGCTGTGATCAATAAACTATATATCTATCTATTTACCTATCTATCTATTATGTTCCCTTTACAAACTGGCCAAAATAGTGACAAAACAAGTCACCCAGTAAAACTTTATCATTCTCTACATATCCTTACCCTTTTGTCATTTGGAACTTAAAGTGATTTGCCAGACCTACTTCATCCAGTGAGGACGTGCTTCCAGTAGCTCTAATCTTGACCAAACTTAGTACAATGGAGAGTGGTGGTGTTCTTTGTGCTGGTGGTGTTAGTGGTAGTGGTGTTGGTGGTGGTGTCGTTGTTGGTGCTGTTTGTGGCTGTGCTGGGGATTTGTCCTCGTCTGACGCAAGCAAACTCATTTTTAATTTAAGAAATGAGTTGGCCGCAGTCAGGCAGGAGGTCAGATCCTTAGCTGAGGAGAACAGGGATCTGAGAGGTAAAGTAGAGGTGTTAACCAGGAAGGGTCGATTGAATAATGAAGACGACTGGAAAGTTGTGAATAAGGGTTCAACGAAAATGGTTCTTAAGAAAAATGATACTTTTAGACTACAGGTTTCTAATTCATTTAGGTCACTTAGAGATGAATGTGACAGTGGCGGCAGTAATTCTTCAGGAACCATAGAGTCAGATAGGTGTACTAGCGATCGTAAAAATGGAAGTGGGAAAAGCTCTCAGGTCAAGAGCCTAGGTAAGTCTCCCAAGGTCGGAGTAACCCATCCTCCGGATAAGTCTCGTTCTTTGGTAATTGTAGGGGATTCACTATGCAGATATGTAGACAGGAAACTCAGGCATAGAGTTAGAGGAAAATATTTTTTCCCTGGAGCAGGTATGAAGAAGGTGGGTGAGTCAATAAATAGCTGGATTGAGAAAAAAGATGTTGTTTGTTTGATAGCTGGGGGAAATGACGTGCAGGATGGTAGAAGTGAAGAGCTGATTAGGTTGTATAGACAAGCCCTGGATAAGATTAGGAAAAGGGGTGCAGTTCCTGTGATGTGTGGTATTCTTCCTAGGCTTAGCCAAAGTTCAGAGTGGTGGTCTCGAGCTATAGGAGTAAATGCTAGGATGAAAGTCTTCTGTCGGGAGAATAATATAGGTTTTATAGACGGGTGGGATCGCTTCACTAGTCGTAAGCATATGTATGCAAGGGATGGAGTGCATCTTTCTAATTCAGGTGTCTCGGTATTGGCTGGTATGATAGACAGAGAGGTAGGGGGGTTTTGTTAGACACAAATAATGAAATGATTAATACTTGTGCAGAGAAAGTAGTCAGTAAGGGTTCAGTAAATAGTGGGTCAAATAACTGGGAGTCTAAGGATAAGAACCATTTGTTACATAGAACAAATATTAACAAAAAGAATAGCCACAAGAAGGGTGAAGCTAGAGAAAGTTTAAAAGTATATTATACAAATAGCCGTAGTTTAGGTAACAAGATAGAAGAACTGAGGGCCATAGTATGTAGTGAGGGACCGGATATAATATGCATTAGTGAAAGTTGGATTAAATTAGAAAGCAAACACCTTAAAGCTGAGTACATAATTACAGGATATAAACTTTATAATGCTGATCATAGTGCAGATAAAAGAGGGGGAGGGGTAATTATGTATAATAAAGATAGCCTCAGAAGCTGCATTAAGTCTGGAATTAAGACAAATCTAAATTCAGAAACCTTATGGGTTGAAATTAAAAATAATATAGAAAGTTTAGTTGTAGGAGTAGTCTACAGACCACCTGATCTAGATAATATAGAGTCGCAAGTTATATACGATGAAATTTCTAAAGTGAGCAGGTCAAATAGAGTTTGCATTGTAGGCGATTTTAATTTTAGACATATTAACTGGGAATCCATAACAGGTGATAGTAGCTCTAAGGAGTTTTTGGAAGTAGTAGAAGACAATTTCCTTTCTCAGCATGTACATGAAGCAACACGGGGGGTGAATACACTAGATTTAGTTCTTAGTAATAGAGAGAATATGGTTACAAATTTAGAAGTTGGTGAAAAATTGGGCAACAGTGACCATGATTCCATTAGATTTAACATAATTTTCAAGGAAACTATAAAGGAAAATAAGAATATTGTTCCAAACTTTAGAGCAGGAGATTTTGAGGGCTTAAAAACTAAATTATCTAATGAGGTATGGGAAGGGATTTCTGGGGTACAGATATGGGTAGTTAATCCAGCAGGTCAGGTCGCAGGTAGCGGATTACCCCGAAATTTGGGTACCACATGCCAAGGATTATCACAAGATAAGATCAATACATTAAATTCTCTCACAGGAAAGAACAGCAGCCCGTCAGTTAATATAAATTTGGATGAGGAATATAACAATTTTGTCATGACTCTTAAGAATAGTCAGAGAGACTATATTCCCATGAAACATTGCAGATCAAGAAAAAATGACCCTAAATGGATGAACAATAGAATAAAGAATCTTATAGGTATTAAAAGAGGAATATACAGGAAACTAAAAAGAGGTGAAGAGCAGGTGAGGCAGCAATATATACAGTTAAACAGGGAAGTTAAAAAGATAGTTAGAGAGTCGAAAAGAAAATACGAAGTTCGAATAGCAGGAGAAGCTAAAGAAAATCCTAAAGGGTTTTATCAACATTATCAAACAAAATTTAAGGAAAAAGTCGGACCAATTGAAGTAGCCAATGGCCATATCACAGATGACGATAAAGTGATGTGAACATGTTTAAATGATTATTTCTTATCTGTATTTACAAATGAAAACTTGGAAAATATTCCGGAAGTAGAATCCATTTACAGAGACAGTCCCGATAATATACTTAGTTCAATAAATATTACGAGAGAGGAGGTAATAAAAGAAATAGATAAATTAAAGGCTCATAAATCTCCGGGACCTGATGGAATATATGCTAGAATATTAAAGGAATGCAAGGAAGAGCTTAGTTGTCCTCTAACTGCATTATTTAATAATTCAATAAAATTAGGATCGGTACCCATGGAGTGGAAATTGGCAGATGTGGTACCAATATTTAAAAAAAGGAGAACGTGTTAAAAAGAATAATTATAGGCCGGTAAGTTTAACGTCAACAGTGGGTAAGATTCTAGAATCAATAATTGCAAATAAAATAAGGGCACATCTAGAATTACACAGACTGATAAAACTTTCACAACACGGGTTTCTTAAGGGTTTTTCGTGCCTTACAAACTTACTGTCTTTTTATTCAGAAGTTTACGAGGCAGTAGATTGTGGCAAAGAATATGATACAATATATCTAGATTTTAGCAAAGCTTTTGATATAGAGTTCCTCACAAAAGATTAGTTAAAAAGCTGGAAGCTCATGTTATAGGAGGAGCTGTGCTCAGATGGATCAAACAATGGTTAAAAGACAGAAAACAGAGGGTTTGCATAAATGGAGAGAAATCAGAGTGGGGCTCGGTTACAAGCGGGGTACCACAAGGCTCGGTACTGGGTCCTCTATTATTCATCGTATATCTAAATGATCTGGATTCGGATATCAGTAGTAACCTAAGTAAATTCGCAGACGACACTAAAATAGGTAGAACTATAAATGGAAAAGAAGACATTCATGCTTTACAGGAAGATCTAAATAGATTATCTGAATGGTCGGACAAATGGCAAATGGAATTTAATGTTGAAAAATGTAAAGTAGTTAAAATGGGTACTATAAAAGACAATACTAGTTATAAGCTAAATAACCATGAA
>JAXCGZ010000315.1:22500-30000 GCA_037179515.1 Halocaridina rubra
ATGGTACGTTATGGCGACATGCAAACCCCCCCCTATCACAGCACAGTTACTCGACTCTACTTTTCCCTCCTGCATAGCGTGATAATAAAACTCGCTGTATTAAACAGTAAAGATCTTAATAATATCACAAAAATTTCTTATTCTTCGAACGGATATATCATATTCGTAATATAATATCAAAGATCAATACAATTACTATTACTTTACAATAATGACGTTGGAAGAACGATCGGTCATTCCCTCCTTTTTTTTGCTAAAAATATCACCTTCGAAAAAAGAAAGAACCTTGAAAGCAGGTGTAAGGATATTTCTCACTAGAATTTGTTCGCTCATTCTGGAGTATATAAAATCTTTACTACTAATATTCTATTCTAAACACTGTCAGTTTTCGCTTTAAGAAAGTAAGATATAAATGATTTTACACATACATTAAATCTTTCTCAATTAAAATCAATACAATTGCCTGTTTAATAATCAACTTAGGTAATAATAAATATAAATTGAACACCCTTCAAATGCAATTACTTGATATATTATTCAAATTATAGCAAAAAATAGTTTATTACTGCTTATAGATATTATTACAAATTATCCATGTTAGTAATGGGTACAGAAAGTCTACTTTTATTAATTTACTAAAGCCATACTCCCTTTTAGATGCAGGGTGGCTGAGTCAAAGCATAACTACAATTAAAATGGCAAAGACCTCCGACCTCAATTTCTTTTAATGATTGTCCCATTACTCATTGGATACAGATCACAAGTACTTAGCTATTTTGAGATGCAGCTTGAAGAACGTCACGGCCACAGGCAATGGAGGAGGGGGTTCTTCTTTCTTCTGAGCTCGCTGATTTTCCCGCCGACGTCGTCCATCTCTCTCGTAAAATAGACAAATCGCCATCTTCTTGGTTGGGTCCGGCAACAAATAACTTCTGGTAGAGGCGTTTTCTCTCAAAGCCCTGGTCACAGTGGGCCGCACTGTGACGGTGGTATACATGAAGGCCGCATGGGACAATTCCTACTGCGAGGGGCCTTACCAATACGGGGACAGGGGAGAGGAGTAACTTGTTCGGTAACATGATACTGTAAGTGTAGTGGGAAGCTGAGGCTTTCTCCCTCAACGTCGCTGACTCACTGCTTGTAAGCGTCCTGAAGTTTCTTCCCACTCAAATATTTCTTCCAGAGATTTTTTTTATCTGTTTTTTCTGTATTTTTAATTCTTCTTTTTCTTCACTGTAGTAACGACGTGGATGTGTCCTAAAGCTGCCACCAGTATTGTATAGTGTTTTACTTACACTACACGTGATTTATAGGTAGCGAGGTCGGTAATGGAGATGCATCGTTCAATTAACAGTACTTTATTTAAAGTTAACTTGAACTAACTTGTTTCTCAAAACTCCAATTTCTATAGTTCCTGTCACTCACTATTCCCACCCCCTTAGGGGGAGGTGTCTATCTATGGACGTAAGTTCTGCCCCCTGGCAAGTACTGACTTCAGACTAAAGTGACACAGGCTCTGTATGCCGTCCTGTGGCGTGGGTTTCTGAGTGTGCACTCTGCCCTCTAGCAGCTATAGGCGTCTATATCAGATGCCGTACGACAATCTAACTATCTATCTATCTATCTAGATATCTAGATATCTATCTGTTTATTTCTCTCTCTCACTTTCTCTCCAAGTTTAAGAAATACTATTTGATCTCTCTCTCTCTCTCTCTCCTCTCTCTCTCTCTCTCTCTCTCTCTCTCTCTCTCTCTCTCTCTCTCTCTCTCTCTCTCTCTCTCTCTCTCTCTCTCTCTCTCTCTCTCTCTCTCTCTCTCTCTCTCTTTCTCTCTCTCTCTCTCTCTGTGTTTACGAAATACTGTTTGATAATTGATAAAAGCAAACACACAAATGTTGATTCTTTGTAAAAAAGAGCTTATACCACTGTTCTATATTTCGAGACTTCTAAGATTAGATATTATTCAAAAAATAAACATGAGAAGGGAGAGAAAGAAAGAGATAGATAGATAGATAGATAGATAGATAAATAGATATATAGATAGATAGATAAATAGATAGACAGATAGATTGATAGATAGATAGATAGATAGATAGATAGAGACTGCTATTGGCTGCTTGCACTTATGTGTGTGTGTGTGTGTGTGTGTGTGTGTGTGTGTGTGTGTGTGTGTGTGTGTGTGTGAGAGAGAGAGAGAGAGAGAGAGAGAGAGAGAGAGAGAGAGAGAGAGAGAGAGAGAGAGAGAGAGAGAGAGAGAGAGAGATGAAAGTTTCCCAATCAGCATTCATGTGCTTTTATCATTTAAACACGTCCCAAGCGAAATCCAAATTTTATATATCATCAGCCAAAGGCCAGAATACTCCCCCCCCATACATAAGGGGGCTGGCAGAATCACACCCAATTACTAGAGTTCTGTTTAGAGTTTCCCTACCAGAAATCCCTCGTATGTCTTAGCTTTTCATAGGATAATACTGCAATACATGAAGTTATAGTCCCCTTGCTGTTTCCCATTTGGTCAAGTTTTACAAAATTAGAAAGAGGGGTTAAGCGTTAGGTCTTGTACCCAGCAACTGGAAGAAGAATAACAAAAAATCTGAGTATTAAAAAATAAGAGAACAAGTTATGGGAGGTAGAAAACCCTTACCTCTCGGATCGACAACTATGTCTCTGAAAGTTACTTAGGGTCACTCATCCTAGATTAAGAATCTTTGGAGTAGATATCCATATTGAAAAAGATTTGACCAAAACTTAATAGTACTTCAGTAAGCAATAATAAAAAAGTATAATGAAAGTTTCTAACTGCATAATGTACAGTAAGTGGCTGCAGAAAATGACATTACTTCAATGTATTTTGCTCCGAGTATTTATACTCTGTTTATGCAATTTTATCCTGAATTTAAGGTTCTCAAAATCTTGATTAAGCTGTGACATCCCTTAAAAAAGGGAATAACTAGGGTATTATTAAAATCGAAGTCTATGAAATATGCGCTTAGCAGTACTGAAACAGGTATTTAAGAACCAGTAAATGTCCCTTTAGTTTTCAAATATGAAGTTTTTCTTGTTTGTAATATGTTGGTTAACTTTAATCCTGTTTCCACTTCTAATATTATATATAAGATTCCATGTAAAGATTGTGATAGATGTTATGTTGGCCAGACTAACAAATCATTAGAATTTCGTGTCAATCAATATAAATATAACGTTCGAAACTGTCATTCTTCCAGTGCTTTGTTCAAGCACTATGCTGATTGCAATCACCATATTGACTGGGACAACTCCTCTATCTTGGTAAGAAGTAATAATATTATTACTATAAGCATCTTGGAATCTGCAATAATTAACTTAACCGAGCACCGAAATATTAACGTAAGTCATGGTTTATTTGTGATTGATCCTATATTATCAAGAATGCTTCATTCAAGTTTGCAAAATGCAATTTTGGAAACAGCAAGTTTTTTTATCTTATTCTTTATTCTATTCTTTATATCCATAATTGTTTTATTCTTTCTTAAAAGAAAAAAAATCATTAAGTATTTCCTTTCTTTTATTATTACTATTATTTCACCATTCTTTGTCATTTCATAACCAATATGTTATTAGCTTTATAATAATATTATTGTTAGTATGTCTAATATTATCATTATTATGGTTATTGTTTTGCTTTTTCTGATTTTTCGTGATTAATGTTCATATCAGTATTTATTTTTTCCTTACTGTTGTACTATTGCTATTTGTATTCATATTGTGGTTTGTATTACTTCTATTACAATTATTATATTTATAATTTTTATTATTATTATTATTATAATTATTATTATTATTATTATTATTATTATTATTATTATTATTATTATTATTATTATTATTATTATTATTATTATTACTATTATTATTATTATTATTATCATTATTATTATTATTATTATTATTATTATTATTATTATTATTATTATTATTATTATTATTATTATTACTATCATTATTATTATTATTTTTATTATTATTATTATTATTATTATTATTATTATTATTATTATTATTATTATTATTATTATTATTATTATTATTATTATTATTATTATTATTATTATTATTATTATTATCATTATTATTATTATTGGTATTTTTAAAATGATCATTTCAATAATCACTTTCTAAAGTGTTTGACCTCAGTTTTGCAGTGTATTCTGATATTTGTTTTCTCTTATATTCAAGATCCTGCCTTAATAATTCCAAAAGTAATAATAATTAGAAATTAATAGATAATAATGAGAAAGGCAATGAAAATTAGAAAAATACACAAATTCTGTTTTTTTTAATTGTTCCTTGAACACTTTATGGTTTGTTTGAATTCCCAGAATTCAAAGCCACAGTTTGAACATAAGAACATAAGAACATAAGAATAGAGGACACTGCAACATGCCTACTGGCACACACGAGGCAGCTCCATTTTTGAATTGTATTTTCAGCATGTCTAACCTATTCTATTCTACTCTACTTATTTATTCTATTTTTCTGTTTATGATTTTTCTAATAAGCACTAACCTATTCATACCCACCCTACCTCTGTCATATGTCTATCTAATCTACATTTGAAGGTGTCTAAGGTATTGGCATTTACTATCCTACTAGGAAGCTTGTTCCATGCATCAGCTACTCTATTACCAAACCAATTTTTACCAATTTCCCTTCTGAACCTAAATTTATCAAGCTTAAATCCATTATTACGAGTTCTGGTTTGATCATGAATTTTTAAAACTTTATTAATATCTCCCTTGTTAATCCCTTTAAACCATTTATACACTTCAATCATATCCCCCCTAACTCTTCGCCTCTCTAGAGAATGTAGATTAAGTTTTTTTAATCTGTCCTCATATGGTAGATTTCTGATATTGTGTATCATCTTGGTCATTCTTCGCTGCACTCTCTCCAAGGATTCAATTTCCATTCTATAATAGGGTGACCAGAATTGCACAGCATAATCTAAATGGGGTCTAACTAATGCAAGATAGAGCTGCAAAATAACTTTTTCCGTCCTATTGCTAACGCTTCTTGAGATAAATCCTAAAATTCTGTTTGCTTTATTTCTGACTGCTGTGCATTGCTCTCTTGGCTTAAGACTACTACTCACAAGAACTCCCAAATCCCTTTCACACTGAGAACTCATGATTTCATGGTTATTTAGCTTATAACTAGTATCGTCTTTTATAGTACCCATTTTAACTACTTTACATTTTTCAACATTAAATTCCTTTTGCCATTTGTCCGACCATTCAGATAATCTATTTAGATCTTCCTGTAAAGCATGAATGTCTTCTTTTCCATTTATAGTTCTACCTATTTTAGTGTCGTCTGCGAATTTACTTAGGTTACTACTGATATCCGAATCCAGATCATTTAGATATACGATGAATAATAGGGGACCCAGTACCGAGCCTTGTGGTACCCCGCTAGTAACCGAGCCCCACTCTGATTTCTCTCCATTTATGCAAACCCTCTGTTTTCTGTCTTTTAACCATTGTTTGATCCATCTGAGAGCAGCTCCTCCTATACCATGAGCTTCTAGCTTTTTAACTAATCTTTTGTGAGGAACTCTATCAAAAGCTTTGCTAAAATCTAGATATATTGTATCATATTCTTTGCCACAATCTACTGCCTCGTAAACTTCTGAATAAAAAGACAGTAAGTTTGTAAGGCACGAAAAACCCTTAAGAAACCCGTGTTGTGAAAGTTTTATCAGTCTGTGTAATTCTAGATGTGCCCTTATTTTATTTTCAATCATGGATTCTAGAATCTTACCCACTGTTGACGTTAAACTTACCGGCCTATAATTATTCTTTTTAACTCGTTCTCCTTTTTTAAATATTGGTACCACATCTGCCAATTTCCACTCCATGGGTACCGATCCTAATTTTATTGAATTATTAAATAATGCAGTTAGTGGACAACTAAGCTCTTCCTTGCATTCCTTTAATATTCTAGCATATATTCCATCAGGTCCCGGAGATTTATGAGCCTTTAATTTATCTCTTTCTTTTATTACCTCCTCTCTCGTAATATTTATTGAACTAAGTATTTTATCAGGACTGTCTCTGTAAATGGATTCTACTTCCGGAATATTTTCCAAGTTTTCATTGGTAAATACAGATAAGAAATAATCATTTAAACATGTACACATCACTTTATCTTCATCTGTGATATGGCCATTGGCTACTTCAATTGGTCCGACTTTTTCCTTAAATTTTGTTTGATAATGTTGATAAAACCCTTTAGGATTTTCTTTAGCTTCTCCTGCTATTCTAACTTCGTATTTTCTTTTCGACTCTCTAACTATCTTTTTAACTTACCTGTTTAACTGTATATATTTCTGCCTCACATGCTCTTCACCTCTTTTTAGTTTCCTGTATATTCCTCTTTTAATACCTATAAGATTCTTTATTCTATTGTTCATCCATTTAGGGTCATTTTTTCATGATTTGCAATGTTTCATGGGAATATAGTCTCTCTGACTATTCTTAAGAGTCATGACAAAATTGTTATATTCCTCATCCAAATTTATATTAACTGACGGACTGCTGTTCTTTCCTGTGAGAGAATTTAATGTATTGATCTTATCTTGTGATAATCCTTGGCATGTGGTACTCAAATTTCGGGGTAATCCCCTACCTGCGACCTGACCTGTTGGATTAACTACCCACATCTGTACCCCAGAAATCCCTTCCCATACCTCATTAGATAATTTAGTTTTTAAGCCCTCAAAATCTCCTGCTCTAAAGTTTGGAACAATATTCTTATTTTCCTTTATAGTTTCCTTGAAAATTATGTTAAATCTAATGGAATCATGGTCACTGTTGCCCAATTTTTCACCAACTTCTAAATTTGTAACCATATTCTCTCTATTACTAAGAACTAAATCTAGTGTATTCACCCCCCGTGTTGCTTCAAGTACATGCTGAGAAAGGAAATTGTCTTCTACTACTTCCAAAAACTCCTTAGAGCTACTATCACCTGTTATGGTTTCCCAGTTAATATGTCTAAAATTAAAATCGCCTACAATGCAAACTCTATTTGACCTGCTCACTTTAGAAATTTCATCGTATATAACTTGCGACTCTATATTGTCTAGATCAGGTGGTCTGTAGACTACTCCTACAACTAGACTTTCTATATTATTTTTAATTTCAACCCATAAGGTTTCTGAATTTAGATTTGTCTTAATTCCAGACTTAATGCAGTCTACTGATAACTATGTTATGTAAGCAAACACTTTCCTTGTGTGAGAATTTGCATATCATACGGATTTACTCACCATCGATAAAGGGCTTTGTTTGTGTGTGTGTGTGTGATTACCTAATTGATTACCTAATTGTGTTTACGGGAAGAGCCCAAAGCTCGTATCTTCCCGTCTCCTGATCGGTTCCATTTTTAGACTTAGTGATACTTATCGTACCTGTCCTTAAAACTATGGATTGAGATAGCATTAACTACCTCCTCGCTTAGCG
>JAXCGZ010000315.1:35000-40000 GCA_037179515.1 Halocaridina rubra
GATAGAGCTGCAAAATAACTTTTTCCGTCCTATTGCTGACGCTTCTTGAGATAAATCCTAAAATTCTGTTTGCTTTATTTCTGACTGCTGTGCATTGCTCTCTTGGCTTAAGACTACTACTCACAAGAACTCCCAAATCCCTTTCACACTGAGAACTCATGATTTCATCGTTATTTAGCTTATAACTAGTATTGTCTTTTATAGTACCCATTTTAACTACTTTACATTTTTCAACATTAAATTCCATTTGCCATTTGTCCGACCATTCAGATAATCTATTTAGATCTTCCTGTAAAGCATGAATGTCTTCTTTTCCATTTATAGTTCTACCTATTTTAGTGTCGTCTGCGAATTTACTTAGGTTACTACTGATATCCGAATCCAGATCATTTAGATATATGATGAATAATAGGGGACCCAGTACCGAGCCTTGTGGTACCCTGCTAGTAACCGAGCCCCACTCTGATTTCTCTCCATTTATGCAAACCCTCTGTTTTCTGTCTTTTAACCATTGTTTGATCCATCTGAGCACAGCTCCTCCTATACCATGAGCTTCCAGCTTTTTAACTAATCTTTTGTGAGGAAGTCTATCAAAAGCTTTGCTAAAATCTAGATATATTGTATCATATTCTTTGCCACAATCTACTGCCTCGTAAACTTCTGAATAAAAAGACAGTAAGTTTGTAAGGCACGAAAAACCCTTAAGAAACCCGTGTTGTGAAAGTTTTATCAGTCTGTGTAATTCTAGATGTGCCCTTATTTTATTTGCAATTATGGATTCTAGAATCTTACCCACTGTTGACGTTAAACTTACCGGCCTATAATTATTCTTTTTAACACGTTCTCCTTTTTTAAATATTGGTACCACATCTGCCAATTTCCACTCCATGGGTACCGATCCTAATTTTATTGAATTATTAAATAATGCAGTTAGAGGACAACTAAGCTCTTCCTTGCATTCCTTTAATATTCTAGCATATATTCCATCAGGTCCCGGAGATTTATGAGCCTTTAATTTATCTATTTCTTTTATTACCTCCTCTCTCGTAATATTTATTGAACTAAGTATGTTATCGGGACTGTCTCTGTAAATGGATTCTACTTCCGGAATATTTTCCAAGTTTTCATTTGTAAATACAGATAAGAAATAATCATTTAAACATGTACACATCACTTTATCTTCATCTGTGATATGGCCATTGGCTACTTCAATTGGTCCGACTTTTTCCTTAAATTTTGTTTGATAATGTTGATAAAACCCTTTAGGATTTTCTTTAGCTTCTCCTGCTATTCGAACTTCGTATTTTCTTTTCGACTCTCTAACTATCTTTTTAACTTCCCTGTTTAACTGTATATATTGCTGCCTCACCTGCTCTTCACCTCTTTTTAGTTTCCTGTATATTCCTCTTTTAATACCTATAAGATTCTTTATTCTATTGTTCATCCATTTAGGGTCATTTTTTCTTGATCTGCAATGTTTCATGGGAATATAGTCTCTCTGACTATTCTTAAGAGTCATGACAAAATTGTTATATTCCTCATCCAAATTTATATTAACTGACGGGCTGCTGTTCTTTCCTGTGAGAGAATTTAATGTATTGATCTTATCTTGTGATAATCCTTGGTATGTGGTACCCAAATTTTGGGGTAATCCGCTACCTGCGACCTGACCTGCTGGATTAACTACCCACATCTGTACCCCAGAAATCCCTTCCCATACCTCATTAGATAATTTAGTTTTTAAGCCCTCAAAATCTCCTGCTCTAAAGTTTGGAACAATATTCTTATTTTCCTTTATAGTTCCCTTGAAGATTATGTTAAATCTAATGGAATCATGGTCACTGTTGCCCAATTTTTCACCAACTTCTAAATTTGTAACCATATTCTCTCTATTACTAAGAACTAAATCTAGTGTATTCACCCCCCGTGTTGCTTCATGTACATGCTGAGAAAGGAAATTGTCTTCTACTACTTCCAAAAACTCCTTAGAGCTACTATCACCTGTTATGGTTTCCCAGTTAATATGTCTAAAATTAAAATCGCCTACAATGCAAACTCTATTTGACCTGCTCACTTTAGAAATTTCATCGTATATAACTTGCGACTCTATATTATCTAGATCAGGTGGTCTGTAGACTACTCCTACAACTAGACTTTCTATATTATTTTTAATTTCAACCCATAAGGTTTCTGAATTTAGATTTGTCTTAATTCCAGACTTAATGCAGCTTCTGAGGCTATCTTTAATATACATAATTACCCCTCCCCCTCTTTTATCTGCACTACGATCAGCATTATAAAGTTTATATCCTGTAATTATGTACTCAGCTTTAAGGTGTTTGCTTTCTAAATTTATCCAACTTTCACTAATGCATATTATATCCGGTCTCTCACTACATACTATGGCTCTCAGTTCTTCTATCTTGTTACCTAAACTACGGCTATTTGTATAATATACTTTTAAACTTTCTCTAGCCTTACCCTTCTTGTGGCTATTCTTTTTGTTAATATTTGTTCTATGTAACAAATGGTTCTTATCCTTAGACTCCCAGTTATTTGACCCACTATTTACTGAATCCTTGATGACTAATTTCTCTGCACAAGTATTATTCATTTCATTATTTGTGTCTAACAAAACCCCCCTACCTCTCTGTCTATCATACCAGCCAATACCGAGACACCTGAATTAGAAAGATGCACTCCATCCCTTGCATGCATATGCTTACGACTAGTGAAGTGATCCCACCCGTCTATAAAACCTATATTATTCTCCCGACAGAAGACTTTCATCCTAGCATTTACTCCTATAGCTCGAGACCACCACTCTGAACTTTGGCTAAGCCTAGGGAGAATACCACACATCACAGGAACTGCACCCCTTTTCCTAATCTTATCCAGGGCTTGTCTATATATATATACATACATACATACATACATACATATATATATATATATATATATATATATATATATATATATATATATATATATATATATATATATATATATATATATAAATAGGGTTATTTTTTCTATGTGTTCTTGCACTGATGGACTTTCTTACCATATATATATATATATATATATATATATATATATATATATATATATATATATATATATATATATATATATATATATATATATATATACACACACATACACACACATTATATATATATATATATATATATATATATATATTTATATATATATATATATATATATACATATATATATATATATATATATATATATATATATATATATATATATATATATATATATATATATATATATATATATATATATATATATATATATACATATATATATATATATATATATATATATATATATATATATATATATATATATATATATATATATATATATATATATATATATATATATATATATATATATATATATACATTTTATAATGCTCAACACCACTTTTGGAAAAAAAATCTTTTAATCGTCTCCAAGAACTAAAAAAAAGAAGTTATGCATAGTTATTTATAAATTATCAATATATCGATATCTAAATGCAAATTTTTTTGGTAAATATAAAATTACCTTCAAATTCTTCTCCCCCTTTTACTAAACATCTTGAACAACTTAAAATGTAATACTTAAGAGCAAAACTTTAAGCGATAATAATCTCGGTTTTCCGAATATAAAATAGAAATGAAAAAGCTCGAAAATTTCTTTTGAAATTTTCTGTCTAGAAGCCATTACTGAAATATACAAACTTAAGTCTTCCTCGATGACATAACACTAAAAAAGGAATTCCATTTTCTCTTTTGCAGGCCTTCAACATTGCCTTCATGTTTTCCAGCATTTAAGATCAAATGAAAATAATCCTATTTTTGCTAACGCCCAAAAGGGATATTCAACCAGATTAGCCAGTTTACAACAGATTAACTTAACAAGGATGGAGCAGATTATCATAGGGTAAATAAAATCTGCGGTAAGTTTGAAAGGGGTTTTCATGTAGCTCAAGTCATTTTTAATTTGACTGAGAATTAATATCAGCATGAATATTCTCAAACAAATACACTCAATCAGTCTGCTGAGACCGCAGAGGTTTTGAGGCAAAAGAAGGAACTCGATCATTTTTTTTGATTTTTTTTCAATGTCCTTTTCGTTCATTTCCCGAACAATGATATTTATCTAATGTAAATAAACTGAAATGTACATAAGAGGTTATCAGACATATATCTTCTTTGCCCACTGAAATAAAGCATACTAAAATACCCAGATGATCGTTTAAAAAAATTAAGATAAATTTGCTTAGATTAGAGATGAAAATATCATGTTATCTTTCCCACTTTATATTAGCCTCGTTGACTCAGGTAGTAAAACTCCAGCCTTTGTAATGTAACCCTGAAACTCTATGATCTACTGTGTGTATACTCAATCATTGGGTAATTTACCGAGGTGTGATAAGTACTGCCAAAAGTATGGTTTCATGTTTAAAATTAATTTCACACGTTTCGACTGGTTCTTCTTTTGTTTATATATATATATATATATATATATATATATATATATATATATATATATATATATATATATATATATATATATATATATATATATATATATATATATATATATATATATATATATATATATATATATATATATATATATATATATATATATATATATATATATATATATATATATATATATATATATATATATATATATATATATATATATATATATATATATATATATATATATATATATATATATATAAGAACATAAGAACATAAGAATAGAGGACACTGCAACATGCCTACTGGCACACACGAGGCAGCTCCATTTTTGAATTGTATTTTCAGCATGTCTAACCTATTCTATTCTACTCTACTTATTCTATTTTTCTTTTTATGATTTTTCTAATAAGCACTAACCTATTCATACCCACCCTATCTCTGTCATATGTCTATCTAATCTACATTTGAAGGTGTCTAAGGTATTGGCAT
>JAXCGZ010000315.1:45000-50000 GCA_037179515.1 Halocaridina rubra
TAATCTTTGACATTCCTGGAAATAGGGAATAACTAGGCCATTACTAAAATTCAAAATAACAATACTCTCGGGAGGGATGGTCTATGAAATATGCGTTTTTCAGGACTGAAACAGGTATTTAAGAACCAAATTGCATAGCAAAGATTGTTTCCAATATCAATGATTTTATCAATCTCGACGTCAGGAAATTCCGGTCTTACAACACGTAAAGCCTGGAGAACATTGAAGAAAAAATAGATTTCTTTATTTTAAGATCATGACCAGAATAAAGACGCACCTAAGATAGATGATTTGTGGGCTTTCTAAAAATATCAGTCCTCAATGAAAAAGGTTGTCTATGTAACAAAATGTGTAAGAATAGCATTTCTATTATTATTTTCTTTTTCTAAGGTGAATTTAATAGAGGGAATAAATTTATACAACTTAGTCAAAAACTCAAGAACAGTAATATCAGTACGGGAACAACACAGTATATCATCAACATAAGGAAACCAATGAAAATGAGTAATTCTAGGGACAATAGTTTGAAGGTACTGTCTTTCAAAAAGTTCCATATAAAGATTAGAAAGAAGAGGAGATAAGGGAATTCCCATAGCTATATCGAATGCTTGTTGATAATGTTTATAACCAATAAACAAACTTGCAATCGGCAACACAAAGGTGAATGAGTTGTAATATTGCATTATCATATAATTTAATAGAATTATTATCTAGTTCGCAACTAAAATAATCTAATAAGGTGGTGAGGAGAAGGGAGAGAAAATATGAAAGGTAGCATCGTCTGTATAGGCGTGAAGAAAGGAGGAGGATAGGGCTTGAAGAAGATCACTGATTGAGAGAAGGAACAGAATAGGTGCAAGAACAGAGCGCTGCGGAATACAAATGATAACCGAAAACAAATTAGATGTTGTGCCGTCAACACCCACATATATAAAACGGTCAGAGAGAAGACTAGAAACCAGAGAAGAGAGAGAAGAGATAAGCCATATGTACGAGGTTTGGTTAATAGACCCTTGTTCCACACCTGTTGATAGGTTTAGATATATCAATGGCGATGACGAAAGATCCCCCATAGTTCCACAAAGAAGACGACCACACATGAATGAGATAAGACAAAGAGCTTGCATTGCAGAAGCCGTAATGGTGAGCAGCAAAAGCAAATTAGAATCAAGAATTTTCCAAGAAATTAGATAAACTAAACTTCGCAAAATAGAAATGCCAAAATCGTATCACTGAGTATGAGCTTAAAAGCCCAAACAACAAGATATAGTTGATTGGGGATTCAGATCTACATGAGATGAAGGTAAGCGATATGGGAGGTAATACAATCATAAGAGCCATTCCAGAGGATAATTTTGATCCCTTGATGTCTTAGGTAACTGAAAAGCTATCATATTCCCTATGTGAGTGCTTCATTTACTGTGGACAGCAAGATCTATGTCAGAAGGATAGCATTGTAAATGAAACTTTTGATAAATTAGGAATATTGGCTTCTGCATTTAAATCTAGAACGGATAATGTCAACATCACTGTTTGAATTTGCTTCTACTGTTCAATGGTGATGAAATGAATGAAACACTTTCAGATTTCTATATAAATCTAGCTGACTGGTGCTCAAGAAATGGTGTATCCCTAGTTAGCAATGGACTTTGTTTTAGACTTAGGACAGGGGAAATAGATGTGAATTATTCTGAGTACTATGAAAACTCTCCTCTTCAGCTTTCAAGGACTGGTGCTGTTAGACTTTTAGAAGCAATAGGAAAAAAAACTGTAAAGATTTAGTATGCAGTGATTGACATAAAGTTATATAAATGAAAAACCTATATAAGAAGAACATCTCGTCGGAAACTGAAAAGCGTGAAGAAATTAAATACAAAGAGGTTACTCAAAATAAGCATTCACAAAATTTGAATAATGTTATGGAAATGTGTGGTCAGGAAGAAACTCAAAGAGAATTTGACGCTTATAGAAGCAAATACAGAGCCAGAATAAATTGAGATTGGAGCTCGCCCAGAAGTAACAACATTCATTATGATAAGTGTGTGGTCAGGAAGAAACTCAAAGGGAATTTGACGCTTATAGAAGCAAATACAGAGCCAGAATAAACTGAGATTGGAGCTCGCCCGGAAGGAACGACATTCATTATGATAAATGGCCTACCAGTCAAATGCGTCCATCTGTCAATCAAGCTCGCTATAGCTCTGGTGCACCCATAAGAGCTCAGAAAAGCAATCGACGTGTCTGTTACATTTGTGGTGAACTGAACAACCAGGAAAATCGCTGTATATTTCAACATGTGCTATGATGCGGAAATTGTCATGAACTGGGACGCAAAAGTAAATTTTGTATAGTTTAGGAATCTGGCGAAGAAGTTCGAGCCATTGCATGAAGTGTAACAGATGGAAAACTTTTTACTAACATAAGGTAAAATCACTGAGATCATGAGTGTAAAATAAGCAATAGGAAGTTCGCCCAATTTAAATGGTATTTGTACTGCATCTAAAAAGGACAAATTAATTATTGAACATGTAAATGTAAGATCCTCACTCTCCTGTATGGATGAGATAAAATATATTATTGCTGAAAGAAAAATATATATTTTATGTGCACCAGAGACATGTTCAACGAGCAGTGTACCCGACACACACACACACACACACACACACACACACAATTTTGTTATACACAAATGCTGATGGATTAGCTGGTAAGGCAGTAGAATTAAAAGATAGGATTCACAACAGTAAGGCAGATATAGTAGCAATTACAGAGACTAAGTTGAGTGAGGACATAAACAGTGTCACAGTTTTTCCTAAGGGCTTCAGAATACTAAGGGTCGAAAGATCTGAGAGGACTGGTGGAGGGATAGCACTGCTCATAAGTGAGAGGATTCAAGTTGAAGAGATAAACTTGGCTATAGAAAGTGAGTTCAGGGAATTTCTTGTTGCTCGCATAAATACTGGGTCAGAGAGCATTATAATAACTGTTGTATACAACCCACCAAGGAACCAAAATAGGCTTGAAATTTATGAGGAAAGTCATATAGGTACGATTGAAGTCATAAACTCAGTTGTTAACATGGCGCGGGAGAAAAAATGTAGGATTTTGATTATGGGAGACTTTAATCATAAAGAGATAGATTGGATAAATCTTGACCCACACAGTGGTGAGGACTCCTTTGGGGCAAGATTCCTAGATTGCGTACAAGGGAATTTCCTACACCAACATGTAATGGAACCAACAAGAGCCAGGGGTGGGGATGAGCCATCACTACTTGATCTGGTGTTCACAGATAATGTGTTGGATATTGAAAATATTGAGTATGAACCACCAATTGGAAAGAGTGACCACTGTGTGTTGTTGATGGAGTATATCATTGAAGACATTCTTCCTGAGAGTAGAGGCACTGAGGACATGAGGAGGAACTATCAGAAAGGAGATTACATCAAAATGAATGAGCTTTTTGCAGTTATTGACTGGAGAACCTTATTTTACAACAAATCTGTACAAGAAATGTATGACATCTTTTGTGAGAAATATGGGAAGATAGTAGATTGCTGCATACCTGTCACCAAAGTAGGTGTAATTCATGCCAGAGAGAAATGGTTCGATAATGGGTGTAAAAGAGCTAAGGAGTGGAGAGACAAATGCTGGAAAAGGTATAGGAGGAGAAAAAACATAAATGCCTGGCAAACCTACAAAAGAGCAAGAAATGACTACCTAAGTAAAAGGAGAGAGGCAGAGAAAGATTATGAGAGGGACATCACCAGGAAGGCTAAAGAAAATCCCAAGCTTTTCCACAGCTTTATCAGAGGAAAACTGAAGGTAAAAGAACAGGTTTTAAGGCTAAAGAGAGCGGATGGAAGCATCACTGAGACGGACGAAGAGATCTGCAAAGAATTGAACAAGGAGTTTCAGTCAGTATTTACAGTAGAAAATACCCCACCCCCTCAGATTGCAGTGATAGAAGCTCAAGGGCCGGTATTAGAGAACATCAACCTTACAGCCACAGAGGTATGCAAAGCGCTGATGGATTTAGATGTTCATAAAGCTACAGGTCCTGATGACATATCCCCTCATGTGCTTAAAAAATGCGCAAACACAATATCAGTGGCACTAAGTATCATATTTAAGGAGTCATTGGAGTCGGGGGAGATTCCAAGATGCTGGAAACAAGCAAATGTGATACCTATCTTCAAAAAGGGAAGGAGGGATACGGCTCTGAACTATAGACCAGTTTCCTTGACCAGCATAGTTTGCAAACTTATGGAGAAACTACTAAGGAAACATATCTCTCTTCACTTGGAATCCTTCAACTTTTTGTCAGTGAGGCAACATGGCTTCAGAGAAGGAAGATCAACAGTAACAAACTTATTAGAATTTTATGATGAGGTAAGCCAAATCTTACAGGAAAGAGAGGGCTGGGCAGATTGCATATTCCTAGACTTCCAGAAAGCGTTTGACACTGTTCCACATGGGAGACTTATTAGGAAGCTGCAATCAATGGCTAGAATAGGTGGAAATGTTTTGGAATGGATAAAAACTTACTTAGAAGGAAGGGAACAGAGGGTTAGAGTAAGACACTCAGTGTCTGAATGGAGAAGAGTTAGTAGTGGAGTTCCACAGGGTTCAGTTTTAGGGCCACTTTTGTTCCTTGTATATGTAAATGACCTACCAGAGTCTGTAAATTCATTCATGAATATGTTTGCAGATGATGCAAAGATTGTGAAGAAAGTAAAAAACGAGAACAATGGTAGAGAACTTCAGGAGGATCTAAATAATCTGCATGAGTGGTCAGAAAAGTGGCTAATGAAATTCAATACCTCAAAATGTAAGGTAATGAGAATGGGTACAAGTGCAAGAAGGCCCAAGCTTGACTACTCGGTGGCTGGAGTACAACTTCAGGAGACAGAAAATGAGAGAGATCTAGGAGTAAACATATTGGCAGATTTGTCTCCAGAAATACATATAAATGGCGTAGTAAGGGCAGCATATGCATT
>JAXCGZ010000315.1:52500-65000 GCA_037179515.1 Halocaridina rubra
TATCTGCTATACTTAGGAATGAGCGCATTCTATCTGAATGCCACTATGTTCATATTACAGATTCCCCAACCTCTCTCGTGGATTCATTTTCGCATTTAATTCAATTCCCAATCTCATTCGGGCATTACAATAACCAAATAAGCACATTATATATGTGAAAACATGAATCATATTTTACCCCGACCGGGACTCGAACCTAGGACTTATGATTAATAAGTCAAGGCGTTACCAATGCACCACAGAAGGTTAAAAGGAATCCAACCTTATAGCTTATATCTGCTATACTTAGGAATGAACGCATTCTATCTGAATGCCATTATGTTCATATTACAGATTCCCCAACCTCACTCGTGGATTCATTTTCGCATTTAATTCAATTCCAATCTCATTCGGGCATTACAATAACCAAATAAGCACATTACATATTTGAAAACATGAATCATTTTTTACCCCGACAGGGACTCGAACCTAGGACTTATTATTACTAAGTCAAGGCGCTACCAATGCACCACAGAAGGTTAAAAGGAATCCAACCTTATAGCTTATATCTGCTATACTTAGGAATGAGCGCATTCTATCTGAATGCCACTATGTTCATATTACAGATTCCCCAACCTCACTCGTGGAGTCATTTTCGCATTTAATTCAATTCCCAATCTCATTCGGGCATTACAATAACCAAATAAGCACATTACATATGTGAAAACATGAATCACTTTTTACCCCGACCGGGAATCGAACCTAGGACTTATGATTACTAAGTCAAGGAGCTACCAATGCACCACAGAAGGTTCGAGTCCCGGTCGGGGTAAAAAATGATTCATGTTTTCACATATGTAATGTGCTTATTTGGTTATTGTAATGCCCGAATGAGATTGGGAATTGAATTAAATGCGAAAATGAATCCACGAGTGAGGTTGGGGAATCTGTAATATGAACATAGTGGCATTCAGATAGAATGCGTTCATTCCTAAGTATAGCAGATATAAGCTATAAGGTTGGATTCCTTTTAACCTTCTGTGGTGCATTGGTAGCGCCTTGACTTAGTAATCATAAGTCCTAGGTTCGAGTCCCGGTCGGGGTAAAAAAAATTATTCATGTTTTCACATATGTAATGTGCTTATTTGGTTATTGTAATGCCCGAATGAGATTGGGAATTGAATTAAATGCGAAAATGAATCCACGAGTGAGGTTGGGGAATCTGTAATATGAACATAGTGGCATTCAGATAGAATGCGTTCATTCCTAAATATAGCAGATATAAGCTATAAGGTTGGATTCCTTTTAACCTGCTGTGGTGCATTGGTAGCGCCTTGACTTAGTAATCATAAGTCCTAGGTTCGAGTCCCGGTCGGGGTAAAAAATGATTCATGTTTTCACATATGTAATGTGCTTATTTGGTTATATATATATATATATATATATATATATATATATATATATATATATATATATATATATATATATATATATATATATATATATATATATATATATATATATATATATATATATATATATATATATATATATATATATATATATATATATATATATATATATATATATATATATATATATATATATATATATGTATATATATATATATATATATATATATATATATATATATATATATATATATATATATATATATATATATATATATATATATATATATATATATATATATATATATATATATATATATATATATATATATATATATATATATATATACATTTTTAAATATATATATATATATATATATATATATATATATATATATATATATATATATATATATATATATATATATATATATATATATATATATATATATATATATATATATATATATATATATATATATTGCAGTCCTCTGATGCCTATTTCATGCAATAAATGTGCAGACATTCCCCTTCTTCAATTAATATCACCGGGTTCCTCGGACAGGACTGAGGAACATTAAGAATTAAACATTAGTTGTTACAGACTTACCCTTGGATAAAGACACACTACCCATGTGGGATCGAGGCTTCCCAACCATCGTTATTTGCCAGGGAGGTCCTATTCATCAGTGTTTCGTTAACTGTCTGACAATGAAGGTTTACAGTCCTGGAAAGGTCGCATACCAAGTCTTCACGAAACTTATGTCAAAATATTATATCTGGAAGAGAGCCCTATTGACTCAATGGGAGGTGCGTCTCTCTACTCTCTTTTACGGGGATATTTGAAGTACAGTGTGTCTTCAAGACTTGTGTAAATTTTACAATCCTTTTCTCTGATGACATATCCATAATATATATATATATATATATATATATATATATATATATATATATATATATATATATATATATATATATACATATATCAGTGTGAAAGGCTTCATATATTTTTGGATGTTCGTTTTCAACTGGCGAGCCGCGTGGCATACTATGTGCGACGTGCCACTTTGGTGTGAAAGCGCCTATGATCCTATTCAAGTGCGATAATTATGCATATCACGCAATCTCCCTTAGTTATCTTTTTTGAAGACTGTTTAAATTATTCAATTTTCTTCTATGAAAAATTTACACGAAGAGTTTTGTGATTTCTGGTATATTATTCCCTTGTGTGTGATTACCTAATTGTGATTACCTAATTGTGTTTACGGGAAAGAGCCCAAAGCTCGTATCTTCCCGTCTCCTGATCGGTTCCATTTTATACTTAGTGATACTTATCATACCTGTCCTTAAAACTATGGATTGAGATAGCATTAACTACCTCCTCGCTTAGCGAATTCCAATTATCAACTACTCTTACACTGAAAAAGTATTTCCTTACATCCTGCAAAGAAGTTTTCTTACGAAGCTTCAAACTATGACCTCTAGTTCTAGAGCCAGCAATATCAAAATATCGATCCCTATCCACTCTATCATAACCATGAAGGAATTTAAAGACTGTCACCATATCCCCCCTCACTCTTCTAGCTTCGAGTGATGGTAAGTCTAATTCCCTCAGCCTCTCATCATAACTGAGATTGCGTATTTCTGGCACCAGTTCCGTGGCATGTCTTTGAACTTTTTCAAGCTTAGCTATGTGCTTTTTCAAGTGCGGATTCCAAAAGGGGGCTGCATATTCGAGTTTTGGCCTCACATAGGTTACATAAATATTTCTGAACATTTCCTTGTCCATGTGCCTGAAGGCTACCCTTACATTTGATAAGAATGCACATGCTGCCCTTACTATGCCATTTATATTTATTTCTGGAGACAAATCTGCCAGTATGTTTACTCCTAGATCTCTCTCATTTTCTGTCTCTTGAAGTTGTACTCCAGCCACCGAGTAGTCAAGCTTGGGCCTTCTTGCACTTGTACCCAGTCTCATTACCTTACATTTAGAAGTATTGAATTTCATTAGCCACTTTTCTGACCACTCATGCAGATTATTTAGATCCTCCTGAAGTTCTCTACCATTGTTCTCGTTTTTTACTTTCTTCACAATCTTTGCATCATCTGCAAACATATTCATGAATGAATTTACAGACTCTGGTAGGTCATTTACATATACAAGGAACAAAAGTGGCCCTAAACCTGAACCCTGTGGAACTCCACTACTAACTCTTCTCCATTCAGACACTGAGTGTCTTACTCTAACCCTCTGTTCTCTTCCTTCTAAGTAAGTTTTTATCCATTCCAAAACATTTCCACCTATTCTAGCCATTGATTGCAGCTTCCTAATAAGTCTCCCATGTGGAACAGTGTCAAACGCTTTCTGGAAGTCTAGGAATATACAATCTGCCCAGCCCTCTCTTTCCTGTAAGATTCGGCTTACCTCATCATAAAATTCTAATAAGTTTGTTACTGTTGATCTACCTTCTCTGAAGCCATGTTGCCTCACTGACAAAAAGTTGAAGGATTCCAAGTGAAGAGAGATATGTTTCCTTAGTAGTTTCTCCATAACTTTGCAAACTATGCTGGTCAAGGAAACTGGTCTATAGTTCAGAGCCGTATCCCTCCTTCCCTTTTTGAAGATAGGTATCACATTTGCTTGTTTCCAGCATCTTGGAATCTCCCCCGACTCCAGTGACTCCTTAAATATGATACTTAGTGCCACTGATATTGTGTTTGCGCATTTTTTAAGCACATGAGGGGATATGTCATCAGGACCTGTAGCTTTATGAACATCTAAATCCATCAGCGCTTTGCATACCTCTGTGGCTGTAAGGTTGATGTTCTCTAATACCGGCCCTTGAGCTTCTATCACTGCAATCTGAGGGGGTGGGGTATTTTCTACTGTAAATACTGACTGAAACTCCTTGTTCAATTCTTTGCAGATCTCTTCGTCCGTCTCAGTGATGCTTCCATCCGCTCTCTTTAGCCTTAAAACCTGTTCTTTTACCTTCAGTTTTCCTCTGATAAAGCTGTGGAAAAGCTTGGGATTTTCTTTAGCCTTCCTGGTGATGTCCCTCTCATAATATCTCTCTGCCTCTCTCCTTTTACTTAGGTAGTCATTTCTTGCTCTTTTGTAGGTTTGCCAGGCATTTATGTTTTTTCTCCTCCTATACCTTTTCCAGCATTTGTCTCTCCACTCCTTGGCTCTTTTACACCCATTATCGAACCATTTCTCTCTGGCATGAATTACACCTACTTTGGTGACAGGTATGCAGCAATCTACTATCTTCCCATATTTCTCACAAAAGATGTCATACATTTCTTGTACAGATTTGTTGTAAAATAAGGTTCTCCAGTCAATAACTGCAAAAAGCTCATTCATTTTGATGTAATCTCCTTTCGGATAGTTCCTCCTCATGTCCTCAGTGCCTCTACTCTCAGGAAGAATGTCTTCAATGATATACTCCATCAACAACACACAGTGGTCACTCTTTCCAATTGGTGGTTCATACTCAATATTTTCAATATCCAACACATTATCTGTGAACACTAGATCAAGTAGTGATGGCTCATCCCCACCCCTGGCTCTTGTTGGTTCCATTACATGTTGGTGTAGGAAATTCCCTTGTACGCAATCTAGGAATCTTGCCCCGAATGAGTCCTCACCACTGTGTGGGTCAAGATTTATCCAATCTATCTCTTTATGATTAAAGTCTCCCATAATCAAAATCCTACATTTTTTTTCCCGTGCCATGTTAACAACTGAGTTTATGACTTCAATAGTACCTATATGACTTTCCTCATAAACTTCAAGGCTATTTTGGTTCCTTGGTGGGTTGTATACAACAGTTATTATAATGCTCTCTGACCCAGTATTTATGCGAGCAACAAGAAATTCCTTGAACTCACTTTCTATAGCCAAGTTTATTTCTTCAACTTTGTGTGTGATTACCTAATTGTGATTACCTAATTGTGTTTACGGGAAAGAGCCCAAAGCTCGTATCTTCCCGTCTCCTGATCGGTTCCATTTTTAGACTTAGTGATACTTATCGTACCTGTCCTTAAAACTATGGATTGAGATAGCATTAACTACCTCCTCGCTTAGCGAATTCCAATTATCAACTACTCTTACACTGAAAAAGTATTTCCTTACATCCTGCAAAGAAGTTTTCTTACGAAGCTTCAAACTATGACCTCTAGTTCTAGAGCCAGCCATATCGAAATATCGATCCCTATCCACTCTATCATAACCATGAAGGAATTTAAAGACTGTCACCATATCCCCCCTTACTCTTCTAGCTTCGAGTGATGGCAAGTCTAATTCCCTCAGCCTCTCATAATAACCGAGATTGCGTATTTCTGGCACCAGTTTCGTGGCATGTCTTTGAACTTTTTCAAGCTTAGCTATGTGCTTTTTCAAGTGCGGATTCCAAAAGGGGGCTGCATATTCGAGTTTTGGCCTCACATAGGTTACATAAATATTTCTGAACATTTCCTTGTCCATGTGCCTGAAGGCTACCCTTACATTTGATAAGAATGCATATGCTGCCCTTACTATGCCATTTATATGTATTTCTGGAGACAAATCTGCCAGTATGTTTACTTCTAGATCTCTCTCATTTTCTGTCTCTTGAAGTTGTACTCCAGCCACCGAGTAGTCAAGCTTGGGCCTTCTTGCACTTGTACCCATTCTCATTACCTTACATTTTGAGGTATTGAATTTCATTAGCCACTTTTCTGACCACTCATGCAGATTATTTAGATCCTCCTGAAGTTCTCTACCATTGTTCTCATTTTTTACTTTCTTCACAATCTTTGCATCATCTGCAAACATATTCATGAATGAATTTACAGACTCTGGTAGGTCATTTACATATACAAGGAACAAAAGTGGCCCTAAAACTGAACCCTGTGGAACTCCACTACTAACTCTTCTCCATTCAGACACTGAGTGTCTTACTCTAACCCTCTGTTCCCTTCCTTCTAAGTAAGTTTTTATCCATTCCAAGACATTTCCACCCATTCTAGCCATTGATTGCAGCTTCCTAATAAGTCTCCCATGTGGAACAGTGTCAAACGCTTTCTGGAAGTCTAGGAATATGCAATCTGCCCAGCCCTCTCTTTCCTGTAAGATTTGGCTTACCTCATCATAAAATTCTAATAAGTTTGTTACTGTTGATCTTCCTTCTCTGAAGCCATGTTGCCTCACTGACAAAAAGTTGAAGGATTCCAAGTGAAGAGAGATATGTTTCCTTAGTAGTTTCTCCATAAGTTTGCAAACTATGCTGGTCAAGGAAACTGGTCTATAGTTCAGAGCCGTATCCCTCCTTCCCTTTTTGAAGATAGGTATCACATTTGCTTGTTTCCAGCATCTTGGAATCTCCCCCGACTCCAGTGACTCCTTAAATATGATACTTAGTGCCACTGATATTGTGTTTGCGCATTTTTTAAGCACATGAGGGGATATGTCATCAGGACCTGTAGCTTTATGAACATCTAAATCCATCAGCGCTTTGCATACCTCTGTGGCTGTAAGGTTGATGTTCTCTAATACCGGCCCTTGAGCTTCTATCACTGCAATCTGAGGGGGTGGGGTATTTTCTACTGTAAATACTGACTGAAACTCCTTGTTCAATTCTTTGCAGATCTCTTCGTCCGTCTCAGTGATGCTTCCATCCGCTCTCTTTAGCCTTAAAACCTGTTCTTTTACCTTCAGTTTTCCTCTGATAAAGCTGTGGAAAAGCTTGGGATTTTCTTTAGCCTTCCTGGTGATGTCCCTCTCATAATCTCTCTCTGCCTCTCTCCTTTTACTTAGGTAGTCATTTCTTGCTCTTTTGTAGGTTTGCCAGGCATTTATGTTTTTTCTCCTCCTATACCTTTTCCAGCATTTGTCTCTCCACTCCTTAGCTCTTTTACACCCATTATCGAACCATTTCTCTCTGGCATGAATTACACCTAGTTTGGTGACAGGTATGCAGCAATCTACTATCTTCCCATATTTCTCACAAAAGATGTCATACATTTCTTGTACAGATTTGTTGTAAAATAAGGTTCTCCAGTCAATAACTGCAAAAAGCTCATTCATTTTGATGTAATCTCCTTTCGGATAGTTCCTCCTCATGTCCTCAGTGCCTCTACTCTCAGGAAGAATATCTTCAATGATATACTCCATCAACAACACACAGTGGTCACTCTTTTCAATTGGTGGTTCATACTCAATATTTTCAATATCCAACACATTATCTGTGAACACTAGATCAAGTAGTGATGGCTCATCCCCACCCCTGGCTCTTGTTGGTTCCATTACATGTTGGTGTAGGAAATTCCCTTGTACGCAATCTAGGAATCTTGCCCCGAATGAGTCCTCACCACTGTGTGGGTCAAGATTTATCCAATCTATCTCTTTATGATTAAAGTCTCCCATAATCAAAATCCTACATTTTTTTTCCCGTGCCATGTTAACAACTGAGTTTATGACTTCAATAGTACCTATATGACTTTCCTCATAAATTTCAAGCCTATTTTGGTTCCTTGGTGGGTTGTATACAACAGTTATTATAATGCTCTCTGACCCAGTATTTATGCGAGCAACAAGAAATTCCCTGAACTCACTTTCTATAGCCAAGTTTATTTCTTCAACTTGAATCCTCTCACTTATGAGCAGTGCTATCCCTCCACCAGTCCTCTCAGATCTTTCAACCCTTAGTATTCTGAAGCCCTTAGGAAAAACTGTGACACTGTTTATGTCCTCACTCAACTTAGTCTCTGTAATTGCTACTATATCTGCCTTACTGTTGTGAATCCTATCTTTTAATTCTACTGCCTTACCAGCTAATCCATCAGCATTTGTGTATAACAATCTTAATGAGGCCCCATCCCCTGATCTTCTGTCATTATCTTCTTTATCTCCCCTTTGTCTGGAAGTATTCTGTAACAAAAATTTTTCTTCTCTTCTTCATTTCTTTCATCATTTAACCTTCTTGCCTCTTGCAACAAGTTTTTGATCTTTCCCATCTCTTCCTGTGTTCTGTATCGTCTAATGAACACTTCTATCGTCTAATGTGTGTGTGTGTGTGTGTGTGTGTGTGTGTGTGTGTGTGTGTGTGTGTGTGTGTGTGTGTGTGTGTGTGCGTGAGTGAGTGAGTTTATGTGAGTTTGTGCTTGACTGTGTGAGTGTGAGTGTATGTGTGTGTGGACATGTGTGAATATGAACGTGTGAGTGTGTGCGTGAGTATGTGTGTGTGTGTGAGAGAGAGAGAGAGAATGAGAGAGAGAGAGAGAGAGAGAGAGAGAGAGAGAGAGAGAGAGAGAGAGAGAGAGAGAGAGAGAGAGAGAGAGAGAGAGAGAGAGTATCTCTGATACCTTCATTATCTCCCATGTTATACAATTAATTTCATTTTATCATAATATATTTATTTTTCACAGGCTATACCACACAAACAAAAATTATATCTAAGGTAAAACAAGGAAGTAAAAATATAAGAACTCTTACTGCCAGCAAAGAGGAATCCAAAGAGGAAAAGAAAATGTTTCAAGAAAGAGAGAGATCCGATAAGGAGATAAAAAGCAAAACGGAGAAAATGAGAGTGTCTAACTACAATAAATCCTAGAATTTCCTGGAAGGATTAATGACAAAGTGGAGGAAGATATTATGGCAAAGGAAATCAGTTTCAAAATTCTTGGGATGGATAAAGAGTAACGGAAGAGAGAAAAATTACCATATTCATGAATTTCTTAGAGTTTCTTAAAAGATTAGAGGTAGCTAAAAAGGAACTAGACAATTTCAATCAATTTTACATTTTCTGAATGACTCAAAAGCTACTGGAGAGAGAGAAAATGACCAAAATCATTAAGTTTTAGGATTTTTAAAAGAGTAAAAAGTAACCAATAAAACAGATAATGGGCAAAGTCAATCCATTTTAGAATTATTGGAAAAGTTAAAGAAAAAAGCAAAAAAAAAAAAAACAAAGAATGGTCAAATTCAATTTTTGAATTTCCAGAGAGCTAAAAAGCAACTAAAGAGAGAAAATGGCCCAAATCAATCAATTTTAGGATATGGATTCGGTTTTCCATCACGAACTCCCTTTTCTATTAAGGGCTAGGACGGTTGCCTTCTTACGAGGGACCTGTTATCTGGAAGGAAAGTCCTCTCGCAGGTTCAGAATCGCCCATATATTGAATCATAACAGCCAACGCAAAAGCGTTATTGTGCTGCATCTTTGGTGGCGTCTTTAGACAATCGAACTTTGGAAGTTTAGAATGGACCAACACAAACGCAAATTCTCATTGGACCCTTATCAGCTGATATACTTTTTTGATGTTATAATATGAGATTACTTACAGAATTTAATAAATAATATACAAATAGATAAACAGGTAGTTTAGAACTTCAAAAAGATTTGATATCGATAAGACAGTAAATACTGCAAAAAATACCATTTGATAGTACGACTTAGGTTAAAAGCCCAAGCACACAGACACATTTTTCTTGCGACATCGTGTCTTGTGACAGAATGTGAGACGGCATGTTAGAAGAATTATATCAAACGGCTGGCAGTTTTCAACATCAAAGGCAGAGTTGAATGGAGGTGTCTCTAATATCATTTCATTTATAGTGTACTCTTCTTGTTTTCCCCATTTAAGTGGAACCAAAATTAAAGGGAAGGAGACAGATCCACAAGGAACGAAATCCAGCGGTAGTCCATAACAAAAATTTTAACATACCCCGAAATCAAGCAAAAACTTTAAGTTCATATTCAGTTCGTGATTTCGGTGTAAATAATACGTAATATTTAGGAATAAAAGTTACTTGGTTATGAAATGATATACTTTACTAAATAATTTACAATAAGACGAAATGATTTATTTTGTGCAGAGTACTCATTATAGAATTTCAACGACTGCTTTTCTGTCTCAGCAAATGACGGACTTTTTTCCTTAAATTAAGTAGATAATTTGTCTTTGGAAATCTCGTATGTCCTGCGACATGTTGTCGTGTGACAGCGTCTTCTACAACATATCGCAGGAAAATGTGCCCATGTCTTACGGTCTTTACAACAGAATTACAAAATATATTGAAAACATGAATTAAACATTTTACAGCGTGATGAAGATGTGATAGCAGATAGACAAAGAGATATATAAAGAAATGCCGTTTTAATACTACAGTTTAGCTAAGTATATTGTATATAGATATTAAGGTAATTTAGCACTCGATACATGGATAATAAAGGGAAAAAAGTAAAATTTATGAAAAAATATTTTCAAATGATGAAATGTTTCATTTTCAGATTAGATATACAATAAATTTAACAACAAAATGGAATCAAAAAGGCTGATGCTGATTAGCAAGGACTCTCCGAGATATATGTTGAAAGAATAACTTAAAAGAGCTGAAATTTAAATCCGCTTAAACCCCTTACGAAAAAGTGAACATTTCTTTCAACACCCCTTCTCTGCCTGATCTCCTCATTTCTTACTCTATCTATTCTCAATACAATAATCATTTTTTTCAAACACATTATCTCCATTGCATTCAACTTGTTCTTTTCATCCTATCTTGCATTCCAGTTCTCTGCTCCATACAATGATGCCATCACAATTACACCATCATATATCCTTCTCTTCGAATTTGTTCCCAAATATCTATTTCTCGCAATAATTTTCAACCCACCTAGACATTAACTTGTCTCCTTCACTTTATGACTTACCTCTGCATCCACTCGTCCATGCCTTGCTATATGCAACCCCAGATTCATAAAACTATCAGCTTCTTCAAGCAACTCCCCACTCACTCTTACATTCAGTACTCGTTCTCAGTATCAACCACCAGTGCTGTGTCATCCACAAATAGTAACTGATCTAACTTCCACAATCTTCTAAATCACCTACTAATCCCAAGCCTCTGCTTAAAAATCTTTCATTTACTTCCCTTACCATTCCATCAATATACACACTAAGCGACCACGGCGACATTTCACAACCTTGACGTAATTCTACATTCACCTCAACCGATCATTCATACCATGCCTGACTCTCACAAATACTCTACTATTCATGTAAAAACTCTAGACTGCATTCAACAAACTTTCACCTATTCCATACAGTCGCAACATACTCCACAACGCATCTCTGTTATCTCTGCCACACTCTTTCTCTAAGTCAATAAAAGTCCAAAAAGTGTTCCTACCTTTCTCCAAAAATTCTTACACATCTGTCTTACCACAAACACATGATCCACACATTCTCTTCCTCTCCTAAACCCATACTGTTCTTCCCCAATCAGTCTCTCAAGTACCTTTCCTAAGTTTTTCTATAAATACCCTTCAATATACCTTAACAAGTAGAGTCAACAAACTAATTCCCCTAAAACTACTACACTCATACTTATCTCCTTTCCCTTTAAAAGGTGAAAAATACAAGCACTCCTCTAATAAACTGGAACCCATCCTTTCCTAAAATATATATAAATCTCTAAATCTTTATCATCCTCCTCATTTAGCAATTCCTTGAAATATTCAGCCCATCTCTCTCTCTCACCTTTATTTCGTCTACTAGCAATTACCCATTTGCTCTCTCCACCTTCTCCTCCCTACCAGACTCACCTTTCTGCACTCTTTTTTCTTCCTTCCAAAACATCTTTTTATTCCTTTCAAAATTTTCAGACAAGCTCCTTACCCACTATACATCTGCTTCTCTCTTTGCCTCCCTCACCATGCACTTCACTAAACTCCTCTTTGCACTAGGCCCTTCATATGCCTCCACATTACCTATCTGCAACCAACCATACCTCAAAGGCCCGCTCCTTTTCAGCCTTTACTGCACTCACTTCCTCATTACACCATTCATTACATTTCCTTTTAATTCCACCTGATATTTTCCTTCCACAAATAACCTCTTCACACCTCATAACTTCCTTCTTGAAACGACTCCATTCTTCTTCCACTTCCTCCTCCAATTTCTCTCTCACTATATCACAAACATTCCTCAGTCTAGCCTTAGGGTATGCTCACAGAGAATGCTGGCTTTCCCGTGCGAGTAACCAGCGCTGATAGGTGCCGACCCGCACCAAGAATTACACCACATAAACAAGGAAGAAGGTTCAAGCATGTCGGCGCAGGC
>JAXCGZ010000315.1:77500-80000 GCA_037179515.1 Halocaridina rubra
CGCAGTTAGATTGGAATTTGAATGATGATACTATAAAGTAAATGCATATATCATTAAAATATCAATATATAAAAGAAGAGTAAGGAGAAAGTTTATAACAGATAAAGTAAAGAGAGTATAAAAGATAACAGACACCATGAAGTAATATATGAAAATAGTTAAAACACAGGAAAAATTTAACAAAAATGTTCTCGCCAACTAGGCTTCGCTTTGAGCTAGAAGGTGTAAAGAGAACTTATATCAGTATCATAGTGTGTGTGTGTGTGTGATTACCTAATTGTGATTACCTAATTGTGCATACGGGAAAGAGCCTCAAGCTCGTAACTCCCGTCTCCTGATCTGTTTCAATTTGCACTTAGTGATACTTATCATACTTGTCCTTAAAACTATGGATTGAGTTAGCATTAACTACCTCCTCGCTTAGCGAATTCCAATTATTAACTACTCTTACGCAAAAAAGTACTTCCTTACATCCTGCAAGGAATTTTTTTACGAACCTTCAAACTATGACCTGTAGTTCTAGTGCCAGTCATATCAAAATATCGATCCCTATCCAATCTGTCATAACCATGAAGGAATTTAAAGATTGCCACCATATCCCCCCTCAAAATTCTAACTTCGAGTGATGGTAAGTCTAATTCCCTCAGCCTCTCATCATAACAGAAATTGCGTATTTCTGGCACCAGCTTCGCGGCATGTCTTTGAACTTTTTCCAGCTTAACTACGTGCTTTTTCAAGTTAGGATTCCAAAAGGGGGCTGCATATTTCTGAGCATTACCTTATCCACGTGCTTGAAGGCTACCCTTACATTTGATAAGAATGCATATGCTGCCCATAGTATAACATTAATATGAATTTCTGGAGACAAATCGGCCAGTATGTTTACTACTAGATCTAGCTCATTCTCTGTCTCTTGAAGTTGTACGCCTGCGACCAAGTAGTCAAACTTGGGCCTTCTTGTACTTGTACCCATTCTCATTACCTTGCATTTTGAAGTATTGAAACTCATTAGCCACTTTTTTGACCACTCATGGAGACTATTTAGATGTTCCTGAAGTTCTCTACCATTATCTCGTTTCTTACTTTCTTCACAATCTTTGCATCATCTGCAAACATATTCATGAATAACTTTGCAGACTCTAGTAGGTCATTTACATATACAAGGAACAAAAGTGGCCCTAATACTGAACCCTGTGGAACTCCATTACTAGCTTTTCTCCATTCAAACACTGAGTGTCTTACTCTAACCCTCTGTTCCTTTCCTTCTAAGTATATATTTATCCATTTCAAGACATTTCCACCTATTCTAACCATTGCTTGCAACTTCTTAATAAGTCTCCCGTGTGAGACAGTGTTAAATGCTTTTTGGAAGTCTAGGAATATGCAATCTGCCCAGCCCTCTCTTTCCTGTAAGATTCGGCTTACCTCATCATAAAATTCTAATAAGTTTGTTATTGTTGATATACCTTCTCTGAATCCATGTTGCCTCACTGAACAAAAAGTTGAAGGCTTCCAATTGAAGAGAGATATGTTTCCTTAGTAGTTTCTCCATAACTTTGCAAAGTATGCTGGTCATAGAAACAGGCCTATAGTTTAAAGCCGTTTCCCCCCATCCCTTTTTAAAGATAGGTATCACGTTCACTCTTTTCCAGCATCTTGGTATCTCCCCTAACTCCAGCGACTTTTTAAATATGATACTTAGTGCCACTGATATTAAGTTTGAGCATTTTTTAAGTACATGAGGGGATATATCACGAGGACCTGTAGCTTTATGGACATCTATCTCAATCAGCACTTTGCATACCTCTTTGGCTGAAAGGATGATGTTCTCTAATACCTGCCCATGAGCTTCTATCTTTGCAATCTGAGGGGGTGGGGTATTTTATACTGTAAATACTGACTGAAGCTCCTTGTTCAATTCTTTTCAGATCTCTTTATCCGTCTTAGTGATGCTTCCATCCGCTGTCTTTAACTTGAAAACCTGTTCTTTTACCTTCAGTTTTTCTCTGATAAAACTGTGGAAAAGTTTGGGATATTCTTTAGCCTTCATGGTGATATCTCTTTCATAGCCTCTCTCTGCCTCCCTTCTTTTACATAGGTAATAATTTCTTGCATTTATATTTTTTCACCTCCCATACCTTTTCCAGCATTGGTCTCACCACTCCTTAGCTCTCTTACATTCATTATCGAACCATTTCTCTTTGGCATGAATTACACCTACTTTGGAGAAAGGTATGCAGCAATCTACTATCTTCCCATATTTCTCACAAAAGATGTCATGCATTTCTTGTGCAGATCTGTTGTAAAATAAGGTTCTCCAGTCAATAACTGCAAATAGCTCATTCATATTTTTGTAACCTCCTTTCGGATATTTGCTCCTTGTGTCCTCAGTGCCTCTAATCTCAGGCAGAACATTTTCAATGATATACTCCATCAACAACACACAGTGGCCACTCTTTCCAATTGGTGATTCATACTAAATTTTTTAAATATCCAACAT
>JAXCGZ010000316.1:0-5000 GCA_037179515.1 Halocaridina rubra
TATATATATATATATATATATATATATATATATATATATATATATATATATATATATATATATATATATATATATATATATATATATATATATATATATATATATATATATATATATATATATATATATATATATATATATATATATATTTTTATTGTGACACCAGGACGGGCCAAAAAAATAAAATAAAATAAAACCGCCACCATCGAGCCTGGGCACGAAGAATACATTAAGTAAAATGTAACAGGGATGGAGAGTGTAATGACTTGTCAGAAGTGACGGAATAATAAGAGGTGTGTAATGAATATCCAAGAATATACAGTATTGATGTATGCATAAAAAATAACCGTAACTGATGGAAGACTTAACATCGAACTTTCCTGGACAGTCCTTTTCAAGTTTAAGAAATCCTTCAGCTATAGTATCGCAACGGGCGGCTGGTGCCATGGGCCAACCTACTACATTAAATATATATATATTATATATATATATATATATATATATATATATATATATATATATATATATATATATATATATATATATATATATATATATATATATATATATATATATATATATATATATATATATATATATATATAAAATCAAATAAGCACATTAGCATATGTGAAAACATGAATCTTACATTACCCTGACCGGTGCTCGAACCTAAGAGATATAATTACTGTGCTAAAGCGCTACCAACCATGCCACAGAAGGGCTAAAAGGGAACCCAACCTTACAGCTTAACTGCTATACTAGGAATGAACACATTCTATCTGAATGCCATTTTGTTCATATTACTGTTTCTCCCAACCTCACTTGTGGCTTCCTTGTCGTATTTAATTCAAATCCCAATCTAATTAGGGATAAACAATAATCAAATAAGCACATTACCATTTGTGAAAACATCAATTATATTTTACCCCGACCATGACTCAAGCCTAGGACACATAATTAGATTGATATCTGAATTAAATTCGAAAACGAAGCCACTAGTTTGGGTGGGAGAAACTTTAACATGAACTAAAAGGCACTCATATAGAATGCGCTTGTTCCTAGTATAGCAGTAAAGCTGTAAGGTTGGTTTCTCTTTTAGACCTTCTGTGGTGTAGTTGATACCGGCTTGACACAGTAACTATGTGTCCTAGGTTCGAGTCCTAGTCGGGGTAAGATATAATTCTCATATATATATATATATATATATATATATATATATATATATATATATATATATATATATATATATATATTTCTTTATTTTTTAACATAGAAACTTGACATTTGAACTGAACTCCAACAAACATTTACTTTTCCAATTCTTAACAAGCTCCAGTATCTAGAATGGCATCTCTCTCTCTCTCTCTCTCTCTCTCTCTCTCTCTCTCTCTATATATATATATATATATATATATATATATATATATATATATATATATATATATATATATATATATATATATATATATATATATATATATATATATATATATATATATATATATATATATATATATATATATATGTGGTTCTCTGTCTGTCTGTCTATCTATCTTGCTATCTAGCTATCTATTTATCTATCTATCTATCTATTTATCTATCTATCTATCTATCTATCTATATATCTATCTATCTACCTATATATATATATATATATATATATATATATATATATATATATATATATATATATATATATATATATATATATATCCATATAAGCACATTACCATATGTGAAAACATGAATCATTATATATATATATATATATATATATATATATATATATATATATATATATATATATATATATATATATATATATATATATATATATATATATATATATATATATATATATATATATATATATATATATATATATATATATTAGAGAAGACAAACCGAAGCCAATACAAATAAAGAATAGACAAATAAAAAATAGATTTTAAGAGGTAGTATAAGATTTGTCTCCCATAACATAAAGCTGAACAGTACTGATGTATTTTTTTCCTATCAGAAATTGAAATTGAACTTGATATGACAATATTCTATGACCAAAAAAAAAAAAAAAATTGGGAAGGGGAGTCATAAACAAATAAATAAAACACTTCGCAAGAGAAAACGAAAGCGAGTTGTGGCAGAAAAACTTTCACCTGTCGTGAGAGACCTTTGTGACATCAAAAGTGTTACAATAACTTAAGTTTGCCGCTTCAAGGACTCAAGTAGTAGAGATAAGAACCAACGAAAGAGTAAGAACAATAAGAATTGGAAAGAAAATAAAAAGGTTAGCATTATGATGTAGGTGTTGAATAACAGACTGATCAAGAAGAAACACCACTAAAGAAGATGAAGAACAGCACGAATAACAACAGTGTACCAAAGGTAAATAAAGATCAAACGAAAGAAGAAACTTTGAGTGAAATAAGAACAATTATAACAATAGAAGAAAAAATGAATGTTTAAAAGAACAAGACGATTATTTCGAAGATAGTCAAGTACAAAATGACAAGAGCGGCGAAAAAAAGACTTGAGCAACAAGAGAAATAGAAAAATACGAGCACAATAATATTAACAAATGTAACAATAAGGTTATAAGAGGAATAACAAAAACAACAGCAGCTACGATGGTAATAATAAAGAAACAAGAAGCAAAAAATAGACAAACACAATATTAACACATAAAACATGGATACATATAAACAGCCAGGAACTAGTAAACAGAAGAGGAAGATATTAATGAACAATAAATAATCAATTACACTTTTCATACCACAAACAAAAATTGCTAAGTAATCCAATTGCTTTCATTATATTATATTTTCCTTTTATCTATTCCCTACAAATTAGCAATTACGAGAGAACAGAGGAGGAAATTTATATCTTATTTTACTTATTTCTTCATACGCTGCAGCCTAATCTCTTTACTCTTTAGGAAATGCCTAAAATAAGAAATGAAAGAGATTAACGTTTATCTTTCTACCCATCTATCAATCTATATATACGTACCTATCTATATATATATATATATATATATATATAATATATATATATATATATATATATATATATATATATATATATATATATATATATATATATATATATATTGCTTCTCGCTATTCAACTTGCTATCCACCATTTTTTCCCCATTCTCGAGGGGTCTTCCTTCACATTTAGCACTAACAATCAACCCCTCGCCCACGCCTTCTCTAAAGAAACCAATACCTGGACTGCCCATCATCGTGCCATGCAACATGTCCCAGGAAAGAAAAATCAGGTTGCAAACGTCCTCTTATGCATTACCCCTCTAACCACATTAATGGCCAGGTGCGCCTCCACAATATGGTGGCCCCATCTCCCGTGGATCCTCCACTGCTTTCGAACTACACCTAAAGAAAGCTTCAGTGCATCACCAAACAAGGCCTTGTATGGGAAAACGCTCGCCTTGCCTGCTGATTTCTTCATAACTTATGATGAACCCAAGTCACGAGCTAAAGTGCCAGCCAGTATATACGAATTCCTACCAAACTGTAGAACTTTCACCCCTATTCACTGCACTAGAATCCAACCTGATATTACAATGGCAATTTATGTCTTTCTTCCCTCGGACAAACACTGCCTCTTCACTTGACTATACACTGGTCTATACTTGATCCTTCAGTGTAAAAGAAAGGCATGTCAACTATCCATCCACGGTTGCACTGATTGGATTTCCATCGACGGTCTCGGGATTGTCAAGGCGGAATCTAAAAATCTCACCCGGTCCAAGACCCCTCAGCTGTGGGTCATTTGGATCACCCATGAATGAAGTACCTTATGCTTTGTATTTTGCATTCTGTATTTTCTCCATCCTCTGATTAATATATTATATGTGTACTAGTGTAAGCATCATTGTTCACTTTTATTTTTTTCTCTCCCCAAGAGGGAAGTTTTAGATAGATAGATAGATAGATAGATAGATAGGTAGATAGATGGATAAATAACTTTATTGTCAAATTGCAGTACACTAAGTATACAATATTAAATTCTTTGTGGCACTGAGCCCCCTACTACAATCAAGATAAAGATAATATAAGATGGTATACAAACATGGCCCACACAAACATATAGGCTACATACATGTACATACACATACACATTTACATATACATATCCACATACCTACCAAATTACACACACACCAATATACAAACATGCACACCCATACACACACACATTATACATATGCCCATAACGCTACATTAAGATATTCATCCTTTCTCTGGATCACGAAACGGGATTGTATATCAGGGTTCTTTCCAGACGTTCTCGGTATAGCAGGAATGCCCTTCATATGCACTCTCTCTCTTTCTCTCTTTTTTTTCTCTCCCTCTCAAAAAAAAGAATATATATATATATATATATATATATATATATATATATATATATATATATATATATATATATATATATATATATATATATATATATATATATATTCTTCTTCTTTTTGTCTACATCTTTTCCCACTTTTATGTGGGGTCGATGTTCCTGGCCAGTGTTCAGCCCTCCTAACGACATGACCATGCCATACATTATATATATATATATATATATATATATATATATATATATATATATATATATATATATATATATATATATATATATATATATATATATATATATATATATATATATATATATATATTGCTCTATCATGTTCATAAATTTTCCTTAATGAGAAAAATAAGAATTCCCCTCCATCCCTTCTTTCTAATAGCTTATAAATGCTACATGATTACCACATAAGAAAAATCTCCATAATTCCAGGTTACAAAGAAAAAAAATGTAGAAAAAGAACAAATTCATAAAAACAGCACAATATTCAGCAAATAAGGTCCATACACAAAACACAACGAGAAGTGAAGATGTACTATATATTGCGACTGGACTCCACTCCTCTTCAGGTACAAATGATTCGATATTTACAAAGCTCTGGAGAAAGAATTTGG
>JAXCGZ010000316.1:7500-25000 GCA_037179515.1 Halocaridina rubra
TTATTAGTCCTTTATATACAGTCTCTTTAATTCAATATGTGGATATTTACAAACAATTTTTTTAGTCCAGTCCCGGTCGGGGTAAAAAAAAAGGATTCATGTTTTCACATATATAATGTGCTAATTTGGTTATTTCATGGCCCGAATGAGATTGGGAATTGAATTAAATGCTAAAATGAAGCCACAAAGTGAGGTTGGGGAATCTGTAATATGAACATAGTGGCATTCAGTTAGAATGCGTTCATTCCTAAGTATAGCAGATATAAGCTATACGGCTGGATTCATTTTAACCTTCTGTGGTGTGGTGGTAGCGCCTTGACTTAGTAATCATAAGTCCTAGGTTCGAGTCCCGGTTGGGGTAAAAAAAAGATTCATGTTTTCACATATATAATGTGCTCATTTGGTTATTTCATGGCCCGAATGAGATTGGGAATTGAATTAAATGCTAAAATGAAGCCACGAGTGAGGTTGGGGAATCTGTAATATGAACATAGTGGCATTCAGTTAGAATGCATTTATTCCTAAGTATAGCAGATATAAGCTATAATGTTGGATTCCTTTTAACCTTCTGTGGTGTAGTGGTAGCGCCTTGACTTAGTAATCATAAGTCCTAGGTTCGAGTCCCGGTGTGGGTAAAAAAAATGATTCATGTTTTCACATATATAATGTGCTTATTTGGTTATTTCATGGCCCGAATGAGATTGGGAATTGAATTAAATGCTAAAATGAAGCCACGAGTGAGGTTGGGGAATCTGTAATATGATCATAGTGGCATTCAGTTAGAATGCGTTCATTCCTAAGTGTAGCAGACATAAGCTATAAGGTTGGATTCCTTTTAACCTTCTGTGGTGTAGTGGTAGCGCCTTGACTTAGTAATCATAAGTCCTAGGTTCGAGTCCCAGTCGGGGTAGAAAAAAATGATTCATGTTTACACATATATAATGTGCTTATTTGGTTATTTCATGGCTCGAATGAGATTGGGAAATGAATTAAATGCTAAAATGATGCCACGAGTGAGGTTGGGGAATCTGTAATATGAACATAGTGGCATTCACTTAGAATGCGTTCATACCTAAGTATAGCAGATATAAGCTATAAGGTTGGATTCCTTTTAACCTTCCGTGGTGTAGTGGTAGCGCCTTGACTTAGTAATCATAAGTCCTAGGTTCGAGTCCCGGTGCGGGTAAAAAAAATGATTCATGTTTTCACATATAAAATGTGCTTATTTGGTTATTACATGGCCCGAATGAGATTGTGAATTGAGTTAAATGCTAAAATGAAGCCACGAGTGAGGTTGGGGAATCTGTAATATGAACATAGTGGCATTCACTTAGAATGCATTCATTCCTAAGTATAGCAGATTTAAGCTATAAGGCTGGATTCCTTTTAACCTTCTGTCGTGTAGTGGTAGCGCCTTGACTTAGTAATCATAAGTCCTAGGTTCGAGTCCCGGTCGGGGTAAAAAAAAAAAATTCATATATATATATATATATATATATATATATATATATATATATATATATATATATATATATATATATATATATATATATATATATATTATTTGCAATACAGTCGTTTCATTATTCTTAGGTTATTGCTTCATATAGTCTTTCTTTTTTAAATTTCTCTTTCTGTTTATTTGTATATATACTTCCTATTATTCCCGCTCTAAATAAAGTAGTTCTCTAATTATAAAAAAAATATTCATCAAATTATGTTTCTATTAGTCACCATTATGGGGGTGTACACTGTCAGAGTGTGGTTGGGTAAATAAGTTTGGATGGCCCTCCAATCGCCCTGCGATGGGCTCGATCACGGATCTGTCAATTTCCTTACATATTTACAGTAATTATCTCTAAAAGCAGTAATACATTACCATTCCTGACCTTACACAGGAAATTTTGTACTTATCGAAACTGCTGAACTAAAAGGGGCTACGAAAAAAAGACTCAAAGACAGACTTTTGCATATATTGCGATATTATTAACCATGGAAGGATCAAACTCGTTTCCTCTCTGGTGGAATATAAGCAATGATTTCACTATCACTACTAGTATCCTGGCTAGTACAATGGTAAGGCGCTAGGCTCGCATTCACGAGGTCGACAGATCGGTTCCCATCCAAGACCCAGAGTTTAAACTGTTTACTGGGGAGGTTACTGTTGTGGCTGGGTTCCACAATGGGGGGGTTGGGGCTTGCACCAACTGGCGACCACCAGAGCAGTGGCGACTCCTCTGATAGGAGGGCTAAAACTCAACACACTTTAACTTTAACTTTATTTCGTTCATTCAGCGAATGCTTTTCTAACTCCACTAACTTTGTGTTTTTCTTTGAATATCAATCCATTGAGTGGCTTCAATCTTCTCAAGCTTAGTGGAATTAAGTGAGGCCCATGCTTCGCACTGATTGACATAATCATACAGTTAACACTCTTACCCTGTTACGTACTTCTAATCTTTCAAACTACTCACATTCTGTGCTTTCTTCTCTTTGTACATCTGACCACTCTCTGATCTCAATTTCTTCCATTTTGCTCTCCCTCCATCAGGTCCTCCTACTCAGTGCAGTCTTTGGCACTTCGAATGTACCCAATGAGATGATTTGAGTAATTTTCTCTTTGACTTCCCATGGAATGACCACTACATTCGGATCTGCAACTCTTATCAGGTAGCCCTAAAGTTGCGATATCATAATCTCGGGAATATAGGCATTCATCCCCTCCTCTATTAAAATTATATTCCTCTGATCCTTGCTCCACGGCTATTCAAGTCAGTAATTGGGAATACCGGTCATACCAAGCCTCTCCTGATTTAACTTACTCTGCCTTTATTACAGCAAGGAATCATATCACTGCTCAGATTCTAAGTTATAGAGGTTCTTTTTAAGATGGAATGTTGATGACCTTAAATCCTCTCCAAGTGATAAATGCTTCTGGTCCTTAGCCAAGACCTCTCCAAACTCTTCTGTAACTCAAGGCTTCCTCCTCTCATTCATTCAAATGGTTTTATAACTTGTTCTCCCACTAATAAAGCCTCTGTCTCCTTTTTTTGTCAACTCTTCCGTAAACAATTCCAGCTCACCTGTGTCGTATTTACGCCTCTATAATCCTATTCTCTTCCTAATTCTTTCTTCATGCAAAGTCTACAAGCCTCTTCGCTCTCTAAGGACCAACAAGGCATCCGGACCTGAAGGTATCTCTGCAAGGTTCCTTAAAGAGTTTGCATATATACAGGTTCCCATGTTTTGCCGTCTTTTTCACCTCATTCTCTCAACTAGTATATATCTTTCATTTTGAAAGCATGCACTAGTTTAACCTGTTCCTCAGAAGGGTGACCGCTCTATTCCTTCAAACTAACGATTTATTCCCTTAACCTCTGCTATTGCCAAAGAATACAAAACTTAGCTAAATTCTCACTTCTTGAAACATCTTGAATTTAATTCGCTAATCTCTGATCACCAGTACGACTTCCACAAGCAAGATCCTCTCTTGAAATCCTGTCCTCTCTTGCTCATCTATGGTCATCTTCTCTGAGGAACTATGGGGAGTCCTTCGTTGTTGCCTTTGATATCACTAAGGCTTTTGACAGAGTCTGGCACAAGGCTTTGTGGCCAAACTCCCTTCTCTCGGTTCTCTGATTTTCAGTTTTCTCTCTGACGATTATATATCTGTGATTGTTGATTATGCAACATCTAGGCCATTCCCTGTTACTAGTGGTGCTTCACAGGGCTCTGTTCTTTCACCTACTCTGTTTCTTCTCTTTATCAATGTTCTCCTTCAATCCCCATCCTCCTCACTTTTGGACTCCTTTTCTGACGAGTCTGTCCTTCATTTTTCCTCAGCCTTCTCTTCACAACCTTCAGCTGCTATTCGTACTGAGTCTTGTATCACTTTCTTTTACTCTCAACTCCGATTTGAAGAGGGTATCTGAGTGGGGTACCCAAAAGTTAGTAAAGTTTAATGCCTCTAAGACAGTTTCTGGCTATCTCTTTATCTTCAACTCCTGCTGATATCCCTATTGTCTTCAAAACTAACGAAATTTACCTTCTTAATTCTATTAATATATTAGGAATCCAGATAGCTTTAACTTGTCATGAAGAAATCACATATTCCAAATTTCTAGCTCTACATCCAAAAAATTGGGGGTTAGGTTTTATTTTGTCATCACTTTTCCTCTTTGCAATTACTTAAAAACTATAAAGGTCTTATCTGTCCCTGTAAAGAATTCTACTCGCACATCTGGTGTGTTCTTCTTATACTTATCTCCTTGAAAGGTTTGAATCTAAGACAGTCAGACTCACTAATGACCATTCTGATACTTCTAATATAGATTCTCTTCCTCTTTGCCGTAAGGCATCATCCCTTTCTCTTTTCTATCACTACTACTTCCATCGCTGCTCTGATGAGTTAAGGAGTTGCTTACCTCCTTCACTGCTGAGTCCCCGTAACACTAGCCAAGCATACTCATCTCACAAGCACTGTGTGGAGATTTGTAGCTCGCGGATTGATCGGTGCAGTGACTGCTCCTCCCTGCTCATCTCAAGACTTTGGAACTCTTCCGCCTTCTCCCTTCTCTAATTATTATAACCTATCTTTCTGCAAGAAGAGGAGCTATCATCTTCTCAGTTCCTAATCTTACCATTTTTCTAGGCCCTTAATACTTCGATTATTCTTTTAGCTTATCTTTTTCTCATTGTGTATCATTCCATTATTTCTGCCTTGTTTTAAATCTTGTACGTTTTTTTTTGCCTTGATGTTTTCTTTGAGCTCGAGCCTCTCCGGGTGTCACACTCAATAAAAAAAAGATTGTCTGGTGTCGAGGAATAGACTATTTAGAAGTTATATATATATATATATATATATATATATATATATATATATATATATATATATATATATATGTATATATATATATATATATATAAATATATATATATGTATATATATATATATATATATATATATATATATATATATATATATATATATATATATATATATATATATATATATATATATATATATATATATAATATAAATATAAATATAAATATAAATATATATATATATATATATATATATATATATATATATATATATATATATATATATATATATATATATATATATATATATATATATATATATATATATATATATATATATATACATATATACATATATACATATATATATATATATATATATATATATATATATATATATATATATATATATATATATATATATATATATATATATATGTATATATGTATATATGTATGTATGTATGTATGTATGTATGTATGTATGTATGTATGTATATATATATATATATATATATATATATATATATATATATATATATATATATATATATATATATATATATATATATATATTAGTAATTACCTAACCGTAATTGCCTAATTGTGCTTAGGGGAAAAAGCCCTATGCTTATAATTGTCAATCTTTGGTGGGATTCATTTTTATACTCAATGGTGCTCACCATATTTGTAATTAAAACTGTGAACTGAGTTAGCAGTAAAGACCTCTTCGCTTAGTGGCTTGCAATAATCAACTATTCTTACACTAAAAAATACTTCCTTACATCTTGCAAAGAAGTTTCCCAGCGAGGCTTCATACTGTGACCTCTAGTACTAGAGCCAGATATATTAGAATAGCGATCCCTATCCAATCTGTCATAACCATGAAAGAATTTAAAAACTGTCGCCATATCCCCCTCATTCTTCTAGCTTCTCTGTCGAAAAATGAAAACCGTTAAACACTGGTTATTGAAAATTTGTTGATGGAAAAAGATATTTTTACCCATATGGAAGCAGAGTTTCAGACCATTTGTCTTTCCAACACTCTTTTTTTTGACAGTGTTTGTTGAACTGCCGAAAAATGGAGACTCGATGCCTCCAAAAGCTCGCATATCATTTTCCCCAAGAACCTTTTTGCCAGGATTATATCTCGAGAAATAGATTTATTGCCACTGTGGGAGATGTTTCTCTCTCTATAAGCTCTTCAACTGGGATATTGGAGGCATAGCAGGCTGAGACTGAATATTATGCCATTTTCTCTGATGCTGTTCCCATATATTAATTACCAGGAGATTCACTATATACACAATATATATATATATATATATATATATATATATATATATATATATATATATATATATATATATATATATATATATATATATATATATATATATATATATATGTATGTATGTATGTATGTATGTATGTATGTATGTATGTATGTATGTATGTATGTATGTATGTATGTATGTATGTATGTGTGTATGTGTGTGTGTGTGTGTGTGTGTGTGTGTGTGTGTGTGTGTGTGTGTGTGTTTGTGTGTGTGTGTGTGTGATTACCTAATTGTGTTTACGGGAAAGAGCCCAAAGCTCGTATCTTCCCGTCTCCTGATCGGTTCCATTTTTAGACTTAGTGATACTTATCGTACCTGTCCTTAAAACTATGGATTGAGATAGCATTAACTACCTCCTCGCTTAGCGAATTCCAATTATCAACTACTCTTACACTGAAAAAGTATTTCCTTACATCCTGCAAACAAGTTTTCTTACGAATCTTCAAACTATGACCTCTAGTTCTAGAGCCAGCCATATCGAAATATCGATCCCTATCCACTCTATCATAACCATGAAGGAATTTAAAGACTGTCACCATATCCCCCCTTACTCTTCTAGCTTCGAGTGATGGCAAGTCTAATTCCCTCAGCCTGTCATCATAACCGAGATTGCGTATTTCTGGCACCAGTTTCGTGGCATGTCTTTGAACTTTTTCAAGCTTAGCTATGTGCTTTTTCAAGTGCGGATTCCAAAAGGGGGCTGCATATTCGAGTTTTGGCCTCACATAGGTTACATAAATATTTCTGAACATTTCCTTGTCCATGTGCCTGAAGGCTACCCTTACATTTGATTAGAATGCATATGCTGCCCTTACTACGCCATTTATATGTATTTCTGGAGACAAATCTGCCAGTATGTTTACTCCTAGATCTCTCTCATTTTCTGTCTCTTGAAGTTGTACTCCAGCCACCGAGTAGTCAAGCTTGGGCCTTCTTGCACTTGTACCCATTCTCATTACCTTACATTTTGAGGTATTGAATTTCATTAGCCACTTTTCTGACCACTCATGCAGATTATTTAGATCCTCCTGAAGTTCTCTACCATTGTTCTCGTTTTTTACTTTCTTCACAATCTTTGCATCATCTGCAAACATATTCATGAATGAATTTACAGACTCTGGTAGGTCATTTACATATACAAGGAACAAAAGTGGCCCTAAAACTGAACCCTGTGGAACTCCACTACTAACTCTTCTCCATTCACACACTGAGTGTCTTACTCTAACCCTCTGTTCCCTTCCTTCTAAGTAAGTTTTTATCCATTCCAAGACATTTCCACCTATTCTAGCCATTGATTGCAGCTTCCTAATAAGTCTCCCATGTGGAACAGTGTCAAACGCTTTCTGGAAGTCTAGGAATATGCAATCTGCCCAGCCCTCTCTTTCCTGTAAGATTTGGCTTACCTCATCATAAAATTCTAATAAGTTTGTTACTGTTGATCTTCCTTCTCTGAAGCCATGTTGCCTCACTGACAAAAAGTTGAAGGATTCCAAGTGAATAGAGATATGTTTCCTTAGTAGTTTCTCCATAAGTTTGCAAACTATGCTGGTCAAGGAAACTGGTCTATAGTTCAGAGCCGTATCCCTCCTTCCCTTTTTGAAGATAGGTATCACATTTGCTTGTTTCCAGCATCTTGGAATCTCCCCCGACTCCAGTGACTCCTTAAATATGATACTTAGTGCCACTGATATTGTGTTTGCGCATCTTTTAAGCACATGAGGGGATATGTCATCAGGACCTGTAGCTTTATGAACATCTAAATCCATCAGCGCTTTGCATACCTCTGTGGCTGTAAGGTTGATGTTCTCTAATACCGGCCCTTGAGCTTCTATCACTGCAATCTGAGGGGGTGGGGTATTTTCTACTGTAAATACTGACTGAAACTTCTTGTTCAATTCTTTGCAGATCTCTTCGTCCGTCTCAGTGATGCTTCCATCCGCTCTCTTTAGCCTTAAAACCTGTTCTTTTACCTTCAGTTTTCCTCTGATAAAGCTGTGGAAAAGCTTGGGATTTTCTTTAGCCTTCCTGGTGATGTCCCTCTCATAATCTCTCTCTGCCTCTCTCCTTTTACTTAGGTAGTCATTTCTTGCTCTTGTGTAGGTTTGCCAGGCATTTATGTTTTTTCTCCTCCTATACCTTTTCCAGCATTTGTCTCTCCACTCCTTAGCTCTTTTACACCCATTATCGAACCATTTCTCTCTGGCATGAATTACACCTACTTTGGTGACAGGTATGCAGCAATCTACTATCTTCCCATATTTCTCACAAAAGATGTCATACATTTCTTGTACAGATTTGTTGTAAAATAAGGTTCTCCAGTCAATAACTGCAAAAAGCTCATTCATTTTGATGTAATCTCCTTTCGGATAGTTCCTCCTCATGTCCTCAGTGCCTCTACTCTCAGGAAGAATGTCTTCAATGATATACTCCATCAACAACACACAGTGGTCACTCTTTCCAATTGGTGGTTCATACTCAATATTTTCAATATCCAACACATTATCTGTGAACACTAGATCAAGTAGTGATGGCTCATCCCCACCCCTGGCTCTTGTTGGTTCCATTACATGTTGGTGTAGGAAATTCCCTTGTATGCAATCTAGGAATCTTGCCCCAAATGAGTCCTCACCACTGTGTGGGTCAAGATTTATCCAATCTATCTCTTTATGATTAAAGTCTCCCATAATCAAAATCCTACATTTTTTTCTCCCGTGCCATGTTAACAACTTGAGTTTATGACTTCAATAGTACCTATATGACTTTCCTCATAAATTTCAAGCCTATTTTGGTTCCTTGGTGGGTTGTATACAACAGTTATTATAATGCTCTCTGACCCAGTATTTATGCGAGCAACAAGAAATTCCCTGAACTCACTTTCTATAGCCAAGTTTATTTCTTCAACTTGAATCCTCTCACTTATGAGCAGTGCTATCCCTCCACCAGTCCTCTCAGATCTTTCGACCCTTAGTATTCTGAAGCCCTTAGGAAAAACTGTGACACTGTTTATGTCCTCACTCAGCTTAGTCTCTGTAATTGCTACTATATCTGCCTTACTGTTGTGAATCCTATCTTTTAATTCTACTGCCTTACCAGCTAATCCATCAGCATTTGTGTATAACAATCTTAATGAGGCCCCATCCCCTGATCTTCTGTCATTATCTTCTTTATCTCCCCTTTGTCTGGAAGTATTCTGTAACAAACATTTTTCTTCTCTTCTTCATTTCTTTCATCATTTAACCTTCTTGCCTCTTGCAACAAGTTTTTTATCTTTCCCATCTCTTCCTGTGTTCTGTATCGTCTAATGAACACTTCTTTGCATTCTTGAAGGTCTTTTAGACTTTTTTTTCTCAACAATATTTCCCTACATGTTTCCCCTCTCTCAAAGGTTACTTTTGTTGGTCTCGGCTTTCCTTCCCTCGAATATTTACCTAGTTGGTGTATGTTTACAATATCCTCAGGACCACATACTACTCCAAGCTTTCTTATCAGGTCTACAACGCTAGCTTTATTTTCTTCAAGTCTCCCCTGCCATGTTGGCTCCTGGGATTCACTTATGCCTGAGATTACCACTGTCTTCTCCTTATCAAGTGCCTGTCTGATGAGTGGGTTTGCCCTTTCCATCACAACGTCTTTCATTTTTTCGATTACTGTCTCTTTATAGTCAACTGTTTGTATGTTTTCCAGTGCCACCACCTTTACAGCCTCTTTTACTGCCACATTTCCCTTTAGTGCATCAGCAAAGGACGTTTTCATGGCATCATTTTCCATATTCAGCTCCTGGAACTCTTTTCTGAACTGTTCAATGTTTTCCTTAATCTGAACATTCCAAGCAGCAATCTCGTCTCTCTCAGAAGAGAGCAGTGAACTAACATCTAATTCCTTTAGGTTGTCATTCAGCTGTTTGTTTTTATCTTCTTGTTTAGAAATTCTAGATTCTAGTTGACTCTTTTCCCTTTCCAACTTCTTTATTCTTTTTTCTAGCTCCTTTCTCTCCTGCCCTTGTGCTTTATTTGCTTCCTCCAAAGATCTTATTTGTTCTCTGAGTGTTTCATTCTCTTTCATTTCCCCATCCATATTCCGAATTTTATCATCAAGGCTTATAACCATTTCCTCTAACTTCTTGATTCTCTGTTTAAGTCCCCTGATGACTACCCCTTCTCCCGACCCATGGGTGGGAGAGGTTTGGGACAGAGATGGCTTCATTTTTATGTTCTCCCTCTCCCAGAATATAGAAAGAAGACGAGAAAGAGGAAAAAAAAGAAAAGAGAAAAACTTCTAATTTAGCTTCACACAGAATTTTTATATCTCTATATAAGTGCTATTTAGTGACTCAGTTTGTCTCCTTTCTGGTAACACACATCTTAACTTAAAAACTTGACCATGGTAATTTAAGTATAAAAATAAAAATAAAAACAAAAGTCAAACCTGAAGGAAAATTCGAATTTGTGTTTGAGGTGGCACCCACCTGTTTCTGTTATATATTCTTCCTAACTGATAAACTGACTTGCTAACCAAGATATGTTATCACGGGATTAGACTTTACATTTAACTCAATATATATACAAAATAACAAAATAGTAAAAGAGAAAGCTAAAAGAAAAGCAAACAAAATGAAGAAAATAAGACTGCTGTACTACTTGGCAACTTAACTCAGTACTGTTGACAGGTGGGTATTTGGTAATTTATTTTTCTTTTATTATTCAATTTTTTCGTGTATCAAACTAACTAACTAGTTAATATAAATGGGAAGGATACTGATTTTAACAATATATAGAACCACAGGATCAGGTAAACGGCTTAAGAGCTTTCCCCAGTTTACACAAAAAATTAGGTAATGTGATGTGATGGCTCCACCTCTGGCAACTCTTCTAGATTTCCCTCAAGGCAGAACTGGACGGCAGCTTCTCTCTCTTCCTCACGAAAAAGTTCTCAATTTTTTTTCCTTTAATATGAACAGTCTCCTCTTACAACAAATATAAGTTTTTGTACTCACAATACTCTGCAGGATTTCAGATTTATGGAAATTATGGTAAAGTTTTCCACTAAGCACTTAGTCACTTGAAACAGTTAAAAATTTAAGAGGAGCAATTCCGTGTGTCACTGAACGCGCGCGCGCGCGCGCGCGCGTGTGTGTGTGTGTGTGTGTGTGTGTGTGTGTGTGTGTGCACTTATGTATATATATATATATATATATATATATATATATATATATATATATATATATATATATATATATATGCACTATAAAAATATGATATTAACAATACCATTACCCACTAAATATGTATATATATATATATATATATATATATATATATATATATATATATATATATATATATATATATATATATATATATATATATATATATATATATATATATATATATATATATATATATATATATATATATATATATATATATATATATGAGGGACGGGTCCTCATTAAGATTGTTACACACAAATGCTGATGGATTAGCTGGTAAGGCAGTAGAATTAAAAGATAGGATTCACAACAGTAAGGCAGATATAGTAGCAATTACAGAGACTAAGTTGAGTGAGGACATAAACAGTGTCACAGTTTTTCCTAAGGGCTTCAAAATATTAAGGGTTGAAAGATCTGAGAGGACTGGTGGAGGGATAGCAATGCTCATAAGTGGAAGGATTCAAGTTGAAGAAATAAACTTGGCTATAGAAAGTGAGTTCAAGGAATTTCTTGTTGCTCGCATAAATACTGGGTCAGAGAGCATTATAATAACTTGTATATAACCCACCAAGGAACCAGAATAGGCTAGAAGTTTATGAGGAAAGTCATATAGGTACTATTGAAGTCATAAACTCAGTTGTTAACATGGCACGGGAGAGAAAGTGTAGGATTTTGATTACGGGAGATTTTAATCATAAAGAGATAGATTGGATAAATCTTGACCCACACAGTGGTGAGGACTCATTCGGGGCAAGATTCCTAGATTGCGTACAAGGAAATTTCCTACACCAACATGTAATGAAACCAACGAGGGCCAGGGGTGGGAATGAGCCATCACTACTTGATCTAGTGTTCACAGATAATGTGATGGATATTGAAAAAATTTAGTGACCACTGTGTATTGTTGATGGAGTATATCATTTAAGATATTCTGCCTGTGAGTAGAGGCACTGAGGACATGAGGAGGAACTATCCGAAAGGAGATTACATCAAAATGAATGAGTTTTTTGCAGTTATTAACTGGAGAACCTTATTTTACAACAAATCTGTACAAGAAATGTATGACATCTTTAGTGAGAAATATGGAAAGTTAGTAGATTGGTGCATACCTTTCATCAAAGTAGGTGTAATTCATGCCAGAGAGAAATGGTTCGATAATGAGTGTAAAAGAGCTGAGGAGTGGAGAGAGAAATGCTGGAAAAGGTATAGCAGGAGAAAAAACATAAATGCCTAGCAAACCTACAAAAGAGCAAAAAATGACTACCTAAGTAAAAGAAGAGAGGCAGAGAGAGACTATGAGAGGGATATCATCAGGAAGGTTTAAGAAAATCCCAAGCTTTTCCACAGCTTTATCAGAGGAAAACTGAAGGTAAAAGAACAGGTTTTAAGGCTTAAGAGAGAAGATAAAAGCTTCACTGAGACGGATGAAGAGATCTGCCAAGAATTGAACAAGGAGTTTCAGTCAGTATTTACAGTAGAAAATACCCCACCCCCTCAGCTTGCAGAAATAAAAATCTCAAGGGCCGGTATTAGAGAACATCAACCTTACAGCCACAGAGGTATGCAAAGCGCTGATGGATTTATATGTTCATAAAGCTACAGGTCCTGATGACATATTCCCCCATGTACTTAAAAAATGCACAATCTCAATATCAGTGGCACTAAGTATCATATTTAAAAAGTCACTGGAGTCAGGGGAGATTCCAAGATGCTGGAAACAAGCAAACGTGATATCTATCTTCAAAAAAGGAAGGAGGGACACGGCTCTGAACTATTGACCAGTTTCCTTGACCAGCATAGTTTGCAAAGTTATGGAGAAGCTACTAAGGAAATATACCTCTCTTCACTTGGAATCCTTCAACTTTTTGTCAGTGAGGCAACATGGTTTCAGAGAAGGTAGATCGACAGTAACAAACGTATTAGAAATTTATGATGAGGTGAGCCGAATCTTACAGGAAAGAGAGGGCTGGGCAGATTGCATATTCCTAGACTTCCAGAAAGCGTTTGACACTGTTCCACATGGGAGACTTATTAGAAAGCTGCAAGCAATGGCTTGAATAGGTGGAAATGTCTTGGAATGGATAAACACTTACTTAGAAGGAAGGGAACAGAGGGTTAGAGTAAGACACTCAGTGTGTGAATGGAAAAGAGTTAGTAGTGGAGTTCCGCAGGGGTCAGTTTTAGGGCCACTTTTGTTCCTTGTATATGTAAATGACCTACCAGAGTCTGTAAATTCATTCATGAATATGTTTGCAGATGATGCAAAGATTGTGAAGAAAGTAAGAAACGAGAAAAATGGTAGAGAACTTCAGGAAGATCTAAATAGTCTGCATGAGTGGTCAGAAAAGTGGCTAATGAAATTCAATACTTCGAAATGTAAGGTAATGAGAATGGGTACAAGTGCAAGAAGGCCCAAGCTTGACTACTCGGTGGCTGGAGTACAACTTCAAGAGACAGAAAATGAGGGAGATCTAGGAGTAAACATACTGGCAGATTTGTCTCCAGAAATACATATAAATGGCATAGTGCAGCATATGCATTCTAATCAAATGTTAGGGTAGCCTTCAGGCACATGAACAAGGAAATGTTCAGAAATATTTATGTAACCTATGTGAGGCCAAAACTCGAATATGCAGCCCCCTTTTGGAATCCACACTTGAAAAAGCACATAGCTGAGCTTGAAAAAGTTCAAAGACATGCCACGAAACTGGTGCCAGAAATACGCAATCTCAGTTATGATGAGAGGCTGAGGGAATTAGACTTACCATCACTCGAGGCTAGGAGATTGAGGGGGGATATGGTGACAGTCTTTAAATTCCTTCATGGTTATGATAGAGTGGATAGGGATCGATATTTTGATATGGCAGGCTCTAGAACTAGAGGTAATAGTTTGAAGCTTCGTAAGAAAACTTCTTTGCAGGATGTAAGGAAGTACTTTTTCAGTGTAAGAGTAGTTGATAATTAGAATTCGCTAAGCGAGGAGGTAGTTAATGCTATCTCAATCAATAGTTTTAAGGACAGGTATGATAAGTATCACTAAGTATAAAATGGAACCGATCAGGAGACGGGAAGATACGAGCTTTGGGCTCTTTCCCGTAAAAATAATTAGGTAATTACAATTAGGTAATTACACACACACACACACACACACACTATGATCCCATGATATTAACAATACTATTAACCACTAAAAGTATGGATAATAATAATTATATTAATAATAATAATAATAATAATAATAATAATAATAATAATAATAATAATAATAAGTTTTCTAATAATAATAATAATAATAATAATAATAATAATAATAATAATAATAGTAATAATAATAATAATAATAATAATAATAATTTTAATAATAATAATAATAATAATAATAATAATAATAATAACAATAATAATAATAATAATAATTCTATATAATAATAATAATAATTAAAATAATAAAAATATTAAAAACAAAATCATTAGGATAATAATAATATTAACAAAATAATGTTGTATATATATATATAAGCATGCTCACATACACATCCATATATATATATATATATATATATATATATATATATATATATATATATATATATATATATATATATATATATATATAGTCTGTCAATAATATACCAATTGTAAAGCTAATCAGATAATGTAAAAGGAAAGAAGTCAACAGTGCAATGAAAAAATTGCATGGAAAGCAGAATTATAAATATAAATTATGTTTTATGTCGAAAGGAATTAAAAATTTTACAGTAAAAAGTAAGAGGCAGGATCAAGATGAAAATTTATGGATTTTTGTAATTTGCAGATGCAAAGATATGATGACTATTCCCTAATGAGTGTCTCGTTACTAGAAGAGTGGTGGTGAAAGTAATGGTAGTAGAATCTAATGAATGGACAGATGAGGTAGACAGAGGTATATAGTCAAATGGAATTACCTGTCATACAATGTGGCTTAGACGTAACTTGTCAAGGACTTATTACTCAACAATAATCTCTTAACAGGAAAAGGCACAAAAGACTCACACAGCCGAAATACTTGGTAAGAAAGAAAATGCTTGTGAAACAGGACCTGTAGCTTGCTTTATTTATTTATTTATTTATTTATTTTTTTTTTTTTTAGCAAAATATGCTATTTTAGTTACTACAATCATCAAGTGAGGATGAGCTTCATGCTTACACCCAGAGCGTACAGGGATGAAGATGGTTGTATAAAACATCTTTGCAGAAATTAGTCATGAGTATGACTGTATTAAAAACTGAGTTAACCTCTACAAAGGAAAATATAGAGAGAAAAATTTCCAAAAGTAGAAATATGAAAATTGAGACGAATAGTAATTTAAAATGCATCTTAAATCTTGTCCCTTTTCAGCGAATATTTATGTAAAAAGTCAGAAACTTTGATGAAAACTTCGGACATAATAAGCTCTTTGGACCCACCTGTGCTCTACACCACAGTCCACTTGAGTACGCTCAGGACCTCATTACTACCTGGTCAGCACAGTCACAAACTTGCAACCTTCCCGGGAACGTTCAAGAGACACTCTCCACCCACCGCAGTGTTCGTAACCTCCGCCTAATGGGTGCATTACTACAGACGGATGAAGAGGATGACATCCTATTCACAGAGGATGAACTACGACGTGTTCTTGCTAGGATTAAGGCTACTGCCCCTGGGGAGGATGGTCTTACATATCAAGTTCTCCGTCTTCTTCAGAAAGTTCCTGGTAACCCCCTACTGCGGCTCTTCAATCTTTGCTTTTGCTTGGGGCATGTGCCCTCTGCCTGGACCAGAAGCACTATTATTCCTCTACCAAAACCTGGAACCGACAAATTTAGGCCTATCTCCCTCACCTCCTGCTTCAGCAAAGTGTTTGAACGCATCCTTCTTGCCCGGCTCATGCACTGTCTACAGGATAAACTCTCCCCCAGTATTTATGGTTTCCTCCCACAACGGAGCACACATCACTGCCTCGCTGAACTCTACACCCGTCTTTCTCCCACCAGTGTGGTCGCCTTCCTGGACCTCAAATCTGCCTTCAATATAGCCAACAAGGAAATTATTCTTGACCAGCTGGTGAACTTTGGAGTTCGGGGGAACATACTGAAATGGATACGGGGATATCTCTGCAACAGAACATCAAGTGTCCTTTTTAAAGGGTCGTATAGCTCCTATGAATGGTTTGAACTGGGTACTCCTCAGGGGTGTGTGCTAAGTCCTTTTCTATTCAATATCCTTATGCATCGTCTACTCTCCCTCTTTCCTGTCATCCCCGGTACTACAGTTACCTGCTATGCGGACGACATATGCATCCACACGACCTCAACTCATGACCTTCAGCACATGCTCCATGATTTTTACGTGTCTGCTACCTCCTGTGGCCTTATTATCTCGCCAGAAAAAAGCAGGATTTTTACTTCACGCAACTGCAGAGCACTGCCCGCATTCGCCATGGGTGGTAATGTCATTCCTCACTGCACACAGTACACGTATTTAGGTGCACCAGTCCGGATCACCCCAGCTATACCTGCACGTCAATGAATTCATCCCTTTGTGAAGAGCCTTCTTGACCGTCTGGAGCCCCGCTTTGCACCTGTCAAGTGGCTTGCCAACAATGCTGCAGGAGTCTCCATCCCAGTGGCGAGGACCCTCTACATCCTACTACTTCGGTCAGTGGTTGACTATCTGTCTCCTGCCTTGTGTCAACTTCCTAGACCAGCTCTCGAGCCACTTGAAAAGTTCCAGAATCGAGTCATGAGATTTATCTTGGGATGTTCTCTCTCTACCCGTATTGTGAGTATGCAGTTGGAGCTCAACTTGCCCCCTCTTGTGGAGAGGATTTATGCCAATGTGTCCTATTTTACTGTTAAGTGTCTTCACTACCCCTTTCTTGCTCCGTACTTCTCTGCTGTCATGAGGACGTCCCTGGATCCAGACGCACCCAGGCTCCCACTTCGAGCAGGAGGTCATAACCTTATCAGGGTGGTGAGTGACATTCTCTGTGGCCTTGACATCGACCTGCCGGTGCAGGCGGCTGTCCCAGATTTACCACCCTGGCGTGTCCCCCTCCCCGCTGTCACATATACACCGACCTCGAAGGATGTCTATCCCCCCTTG
>JAXCGZ010000316.1:32500-35000 GCA_037179515.1 Halocaridina rubra
CGAGTTTGTATCTTTCTTTGAATATCTCTCCTCGTGCCATGAGTCCTTGCTATCTTCTCACCCACATGCCGAAGTTCTCTACATTGGAGACTTCAATGTACACCACAGCGAGTGGCTTCATTCTTCTCACACTGATGTGGGAGGAAGCGAGGCTCTTGCTTTCTCTATTACTCATGATCTGGAGCAAATTATTAAACATCCTACTCGTGTTCCTGATCGTCACGAACATGCTGCTAACATTCTTGACCTTTTTTTTACTTCTAACCCTTCAAACTACTCTTATTCCGTGCTTTCCCCTCTTGGTAAATCTGACCACTCCATGATCTCTGTCTCTTCCATTTTCGCTCCCCCTCCACCAATCCCTCCTACTCAACGCCGCCTTTGGCACTTCGAGCGAACTCAATATGAAAATTTGCGTAACTTTCTCTTTGACTTTCCATGGGATGACTACTGCTTTCGGTCCTGCAACCCTGATCGGGTAGCTGTAAAAGTTGCCGAGATCATGACCGCGGGAATGGAGGCGTACATCCCCTCTTCTACAAAAACTTTCTCTCCCCCTAAACCTTGGTTTGACCGTGCCTGCTCCATGGCTATCCAGGCTAGGAATCAGGCTCACCGATCTTACCAAGCCTCTCCTTCCGATTTAACTCGCTCTGCTTTTATTATAGCTAGGAATCGCTGTACAGCTCAGATTCGAAGGTCTAAGGCTTCCTTTATAAGAAGGAAAGTTGATGACCTTAACTCCTCTCCCACTGACAAATGCTTCTGGTCCTTAGCCAAAAACCTCTCCAAAAACTTCTGTAACTCAAGCATTCCCCCTTTCATTCGTTCTGATGGTTCTATAGCTTGCTCTCCCACTGACAAAGCCACTCTCTTTGGCTCTCATTTTTCTGCCAACTCTTCTATCAACGATTCCAGCACACCTGTTCCTCAGTCTTTTCCCCTCTCTAACCCTATGCCCTCCCTTATCCTTTCTTTACGCAAAGTTCATAAGGTTCTTCGCTCTCTAAAGACAAACAAGGCATCTGGTCCCGATGGTATCCCTGCAAGGTTCCTTAAGGAATTTGCAGATGAACTGGCTCCGGTGGTTTGCCGTCTTTTTCGCCTCATTCTGTCAACCAATATCTATCCTTCATCTTGGAAGCATGCTCTAGTTCAACCTGTTCCTAAGAAGGGTGACCGCTCTATTCCTTCTAACTACCGAAATATTGCTCTAACCTCCTCTATTGCTAAAGTTTTCGAAACTTTGCTCAATGCTCACTTCTTGAAACGCCTTGAATCTAACTCACTTATCTCCGATCACCAGTACGGCTTCCGCAAGGCAAGATCCACTGGTGATCTCCTGTCCTATCTTACTCATGTATGGTCATCTTCTCTGAGGAACTATGGGGAATCCTTTGTCGTCGCCCTTGATATCTCTAAGGCTTTTGACAGAGTCTGGCACAAGGCTCTGTTGGCCAAACTCCCTGCCTACGGCTTTACCCCTTCTTTCTGTTCTCTGATTTCCAGTTTTCTTACTGACCGTTCTATATCTGTAGTTGTTGATGGCGCGACATCTAGCCCTTTCTCTGTGTCCAGTGGTGTTCCACAGGGCTCTGTTCTTTCACCTACTCTCTTCCTTCTCTTCATCAATGATCTTCTACAGTCCCCATCTTCCTCTCTTCTTCATGCCTTTGCCGATGACTCTACCCTTCACTTTTCCTCTGCCTTTTCTTCACAACCTTCATCTGTTACTCGTAATCAATCTCGTATCACTCTTTCTTCTACTCTTAACTCCGATTTGCAGAGAGTATCTGAATGGGGCACTCAAAATTTAGTTAAATTCAATGCCTCCAAGACACAGTTTCTGGCTATCTCTTTATCTTCTTCTCCTCCAGATATCCCTATTGTCTTTGAAACTAATGAAATTTACCCTCTTAACTCTATCAATATATTAGGAATCCACATAGCCTCTAACTTGTCTTGGAGGAATCACATAATCCAAATTTCTAAATCTTCATCCAAAAAATTGGGAGTTTTGTTTCGTTTTCGTTATTACTTTTCCTCATTGCAGTTACTTAAAATTTACAAAGGTCTTATCCGCCCCTGCTTAGAATACTGCTCACACATCTGGGGTGCTTCTTCCTTTACTTATCTTCTTGATAGGGTTCAATCTAAGGCAGTCAGACTTATTAATGATCCTTCTCTTACTTCTAACTTGGATTCTCTCTCTCTTCGCCGTAAGGTATCTTCCCTTTCGCTTTTCTATCGCTACTACTTCCATCGCTGCTCTGATGAGTTGGCGAGTTGCATCCCTCCTCCACTGCCGAGGCCGCGTAACACTCGCCAAGCGGCCTCATCTCACAGGTACTGTGTGGAGATTTGTAGCTCGCGGATTGGTCGGTGCAGCGACTTCTTCTTCCCATCTACCTCCAGACTCTGGAACTCTCTTCCTCCTTCTGTCTTTCCTAGTTCTTATGACCTTTCATCCTTCAAAAAGCAGATCTATCGTCATCTCAGA
>JAXCGZ010000316.1:42500-75000 GCA_037179515.1 Halocaridina rubra
TTTGAAGCATGTGTTTATAATTTAAAAAATCAGTACGTGTGAATTCACTTTATTTATCCTAAGTAAGACGACAATAACCTCCTACAGGTGGGCATTCGGCTTGGAGACGATCAAGGAGGAAGTCCAGAAAAGCCTATTACCGTGAAGACAACCTTTATATCGAGAGCGTAGGAGACGCATCTCTCTGGACTGACAGCGACACTTTGAAGGGCATCCAGATACACCTGCGTCCCACTTGTCCCTACAAAACTAAACTGTCTGCCAATTTGAAGAAGCACATTCTGACGCACACAGGAAAGAAGCCCTACACTTGTCCCTACTGCCCTTGTGTATGTGTTCAAGGAGTCAATTTGAAATATCACATAAGAGCACACACTGGAGAGATGCCCTTTGCATGCTCTCAGTGTCCCTTCTGAGCATGTACGAAAACTAACTTGAAGAAGCACATATTGACACACCTCGATGATTGACAAGGCAGGAATATGCACTGACGTGTCTTCAGGGTACTGGAGTGACACGTCTTCTGTTTTTATATTTGCAAGATGCATCTACTTCCTGGAGAGAATATGAAACGTTTATGTGTCTTCTGCTTTCTGGAGTGACATGTGTTCTGTTTATTTTTGCAATACATGTCAGATATTTTAAGAGTTTAAAACGTTCACGTGTATTCTTGGTTCTGGAGTAAAATTTCTCCTGTTTTATTTTCTGCAAGACATATCTTCTATTTCCATGGGAAACTGTAGTTTTTATGGTTATTTAATGTTGACATTAAACATTGAAAAGCAAAACTTGTTTGAAAAATACATTTGGTAATGGAGACCTTGTTTTTAAAAAAAGAAAAAAAATCAGGCTCTCTTACCAGGGATAAAATTTGTGGGAATGTAGGGACGTTTGTTTTATAATTTTCAAAAAATAAAGATTAGTATGCCAAGTACTATTTTATATACATTATGCAATCAATATTTTTGTTGTTGAAATTATGATCTGATCAGAATTTTTGTTCTTCCTTCTCACTAAGGAAGAATGCAGTGTGTCATGTCACTCGTTGTGAAACTGGAATAATAATAACCAGTAGCTTTATTGGTAGTGCTATGCATGATGTATTAATTATTTTAAACACCCAGTGACTGGCGTTCATTAGTTTTCTTTATGTCTGTTATATATGTACGCTACACAATAGACTCCACTTTTCAACTTTGTAGTTTACTTTCTTCATTGCTTAATTTAGAGTTATGTTTGATTAGTAAGTCAGGCGTTCCCTACAGGTGATGCTGATGGTAGACTATGAGAAGACCTCGACTGAAGAAAAAGGGCTTATTAGAAGCACTATTCGCGACACTATGCCCTCTGTCTCTCCCAAGGCCTATCGCTACCCATATTGCTTGTATTCCTCTCTGTACACCACCAACCTGAAGACGTAATTGCGAATACACATGGGATAAAAACCCTTCTCTTGCCGGCATTGCTCCTTTCAGGCAACCACGAAAGCTAACTTGCAAAGGCACATTCTGACACAACGAAAGAGAAGATTTTGAGTTGCCGCCAGTGTTCGTATCATTCTGCTTTCAGACAAAATTTCAATGTGAGCACAGTAATTCAGCATTCCCAGGGACATTCTACAGTCTCCTTGGATAATTTTAGTATATTTGAATAGGACCTTTGAATTTTATTTTGCAGTTTCTCAAACTTTCTCTACAGTTAAAGAATGAACTTGAGTGTATCGGCTAGTGCTTGTTTGATACCTTGACGATATGGGATACCATGTAATAGGTTGGCCCATTTCACTAACCGCCCTTTGCAATACTACAGCTGTAGGGTCTTATGGACTTAAATAACACTGTCCAGGTCAGTTTGATATCAAGTCTTCCATCAATTACGGTTTTTTTCTATGCCTACATCAACACCGAATATTCTTGGATATTTGTTACACATGTTTTATTATCCCTTCACATCTGACAAGTCCCCTTCTCTGTTTTGCTTTATATTTTCTTCTTGCCCAGGCCCATTGAGGGTAGATTTATTTTTTTTGGCCTGTCTTGGCGTCACAATCATAAAAAAAGCAGTTTCAAAATAGTGAAGATATGTAGGTCAGCTGAAGGGATTAGAAGGTTGAACTTCGCTTTTGCTTATTCTGGTCGGAGGAAAGGCAGCTTCAGAGTTTGACTTGAATGTGCTTTAAAGCATTTCTTTATCATTATAAAACATTCGTATAAGTATGCAAACCCGAAAAAAACTTGGTGTTTTGCTAAATAAAAATATTTGTCTTTTATTATTTGAATGATTAAATTAAGCGTTTATTTATATAATTATTTATGTATGTACTGTAATTTTGAGGACATAAAAGCTATAATACTTTGATACATACGTAACATCTTCTGGAATGCATACCATTCATTAAAGCCTCTCAAGGAATCCTTGCAAAGAATGTCAGAATTATGGATTAACGACTTCAATTATTTTTCTTAACTCTAGGAACGTGTGTTATATACTTCATTAACATGGTTTATATTGGCACAACGCAACATTTAATAATAAAGGAAGATTAATTTCATATGAATTTGACATGCAAATATTGATTATGCTCGACTAAGAGGTAATTGGTAGTTTTGTTTCAAGGTAGCAACATGATTGTAAGTATATATAATAGTGAATAATGAAAACAGTATATTAGTAAGCGAAATAACAGATGCACGGTTAATATCTTAGAACTATGCCTCAGCTTAAATATTGCTAATAATGTTATGTTGTCTCAAAATTACCTGTAGAATGAATATTGAAGGAAGTAATATCAAATGACATCTGCAAGCACGTTCAGAACACACTTACATACACACACACTTACACACACACACACACACACACACACACACGCAGGGACGACTAAAAGTGGACGGGGCGAGGAGACTGGGAATCCCCCCCTTGTATTAACTTCCTGCGAGACGTCATAGAAGAAGGGGAGTAGAGGGGAGAATAACTTCTCCCCAAACTCTAGTTTTGGGGTGTCTAAATGTGTGTGGTTGTAGTACAATAGAGAGCAAAATATGCGAGATTGGAAATATGTTTGGTAGGAGGAGGATGGATGTATTGGCATTGTGTGAGACGAAGATGAAAGGAAAAGGAGAAGTGGCAGTTGGTGATGTGTCTGGGGTTGAAAGGGGGAGAGCGAGAGAAGGTGTGGCATTATTGCTGAGTGAATGGATGGTAAATAAGGTATTAGAATGGAAAGAAGTGTCATCTAGGCTGATGTGGGTGAGGGCTAGGATAGGTAGGGAATGTTGGGGTTTTGTTAGTGCGTATGGGCCAGAGAAGTGAGAAAGAGCAGGATGAATTCTGGAATGGGTTAACTAGGTGTGTGGATGGTCTGAGTAGAAGGAACTATGTAGTTGTGTTGGGTGACTTGAATGCCTGAGTGGGTGATGGAGGTAGAAGGTGTTGTAGGAAAGTATGGGGTACCAGGTGGGAATGAGAGTGGCGAGAGACTGATAGATATGTGTGTGGAGTAAGAGTTGGTGATAGGTAATAGTTTTTTCAAGAAAAACTTAATAAATAAGTATACATGGATGAGAGTGGCAAATGGAAGAGTGAAAGAAAGAACATTGATGGATTATGTGTTGGTAGCAAAGAGCATGATTGGTAGAGTGAAAGATGTGCATGCATTTAGGGGTGTGGCTGCTGGGATATCTGATAATTTTTTGGTTGAAGCAAAAGTGGTAGTAGCAAAAGAGTGGGGGGGGATGTAGAAGGAAATGGTGAAGATGGAAGAGTTAAGAAAGCCAGAGAAGAGACAGGAATATCAGGACAGGTTGAATTTTTTTTTTTTTATGATTGTGACACCAGGACGGGCCAAAAAAAATTATAAAATAAAACATCCCTCATCGGGCCTGGGCACGAAGAATACATAAAGTAAAGAGAATCAGAGATGGAGAGTGTAATGACTTGTCAGATGGGAAGGGATAATAAAAGATGTGTGAAGAATATCCAAGAATATTCAGTGTAGCTGTAGGCATAGAAAAAGAACCGTAACTGAAGGAAGACTTAACATCGAACTGTCCTGGATGGACCTGTTTAAGTTCAAAAAACCTTCAGCTGTAGTATCGCAATGGGCGGCTGATGCCATGAGCCAACCTACTATATGCGTTTATGAAATCCATTTTTGTGTGTCCAGCCAACCAACAACATGGCATCCCAGATCGTGGCATATGACAGGGTGAAAGAAAGAGAAATTGGGGAGTTAGAGGAGGAATGGGGGTTTATGAAAGAATGTTTTGTGGGACATGCAAGTGATGTGTGTGGAAAGAGGTTTGTTGGAGGTGGCATGAGGAGGGGCAGTGAGTGGTGGAATGAAGGGGTGAAAATGAAGGTGGAAGAGAATAAGAGGGTTTTTGAGGAATGGCTGCAGTGTAACGGTACGGAGTAGTAAGAAAGATATAGGGAGAAAAATGTGGAAACCAAGCGGAGGGTAGAGGAAGAGAAGAGGTTGGCAAATGTTAGGTGTGGACAGGATTTCAGTAGGTCATATGAGGAGAATAAAAAGAAGTTTTGGAAAGAAGTGAAGAGAGTAAGGAAGGGTGGATTGAGGATGGAAGGGACAGTGAAAGATGTGAATGACAGATGTTAAGAGGGAACGATGCAAGGAAAAGATGGGCAGAATATTTTGAGTGCTTGCTGAATGTTGAGGAAGGTAGAGAGGCAGCTATAGTGACAGTGGGGGGTGTTCAAATCCCAGTAATGGGAGATAAAATTGAGAGAGAGATTACAAGAGAGGAGGTGAAAAGGGCATTGTATAAAGTGAAAGCAGGTAAAGCACCTGGAATGGATGGTGTGAGAGTGGAGATGTTGAAAGAAGGGAGTGTGACTGCATTGGAATGGTTAGTGAGACTGTTTAATATATGCTTTATGCTGTCAATGGTGCCAATGGAATTGATGATTGCTTGTATAGTGCCCCTATACAAAGGTAAGGGAGATGTGTATGGATGCAGTAATTTTAGGGGTATAAGTTTGTTGAGTGTGGTAGGAAAAGTGTATGGTAGGATACTGATTAATAGGATTAGGGATAAGACAGAAAATGTGATCGCGTAAGTACAAAGTGGTTTTAGGAGAAGTATATGTTGTATAGATCAGATTTTTATAGTTAGGCAGTTATGTTAGAAATATTTAGCAAAGGGTAAGGATGTGTATTTTGCATTTTTGGATCTTGAGAAAGCGTTTGATAGAGTTGATAGAGAGTCAGTGTGGAATGTTTTGAAATTATATAGAATTAATGGTAAACTGTTGCATGCAGTGAGGAGTTTGTATGAGGGCAGTAGAGCTTGTGTTAGGGTAGGGAATGAAGTGAGTGAATGGTTTTCAGTGAGTGTTGGACTGAGACCTGGATGTGTGATATGACCATGGCTGTTCAATTTGTATATTGATGGAGTCATAAGAGAGGTGAATGAGTAAATGCGTGGTCGAGGTTTGAGAAAAGTAGATGGGGATGACAATGAGTGGGAGCTGAATCAGTTGCTGTTTGCAGATGATACTGTGGTGGTGGCAGATTCAGAGGAGAAGCTGTGTCAGTTAGTGTCAGAATTTGGAATGGTGTGTGAGAGAAGAAAGTTGCGAGTGAATGTGGGAAAGAGTAAAGATATGCGGTGCACAAGAAATGAGGTTGGTGCTGGATTGAATGTTATGTTCAATGGAGAGACACTTGAGGAAGTTGTTGAGTTTAAGTATTTAGGCTCGGCTATAGCTGCAAATGGTGGAGTGGCAGCAGATGTGTGTCACAAAGTGAATGAAGGATGTAAAGTGGTGGGTGAATTGAAAGGAGTGATGAAGAATAGAGGGTTGGAAATGAATGTTAAGAAAGTTTTGCATGAGAAAGTGGTTGTGCCAGCCGTGATGAATGGATCAGAGTTATGGGGTATGAAAGTAAGTGAGAGTCGGAAGCTAAATGTGTTTGAGATGAAATTCCTGAGGAGTATGACTGGTGAATCTTGGTTGGATAGGGTTAGGAATGAAGTGGTGAGAGCAAGAACGGGTGTGAGGAGAGAATTTGCAGCCAGAATAGATATGAATGTTCTGAGATGGTTTGGCCATGTGGAAAGGATGGATGATGAAAGACTGCTGAAAAAGGTGATGAATGCAAGAGTTAATGGGAGAAATGCTAGAGGGAAGCCTAGGTTTGGATGGATGGATGGAGTAAGGAGAGCCCTGAATTATAGGAGGATGGATGTGAAGGAAGCAAGTGAGCATGCTAGGAATAGGAATGAGTGGCGAGTGATTGTGATGCAGCTCTGATGGGCATCTGCTATTATCACGGGGTTGCATCTTAGAGAGGTAGCCCTGTGGTAGGTGCAGTAGGGGAGTTGGCATTTATGAAGCGACACAGGTTGTGGAAGAGCCGGGAGGATGGGTTGTGGCACTCCAGCAGTGCCATCTGAAAGGTAGCTAGCTCCCTCGTCAATGCCCATAGAGCAAAGTATTCCCCATATTGTTTTCTTTTTCTTAATGTCGGCAACTCTCCAATTAAATGGGGAAACAGCCAAGGTAGATATATATATATATATATATATATATATATATATATATATATATATATATATATATATATATATATATATATATATATATATATATATATATATATATATATATATATATATATATATATATATATATATATATATATATAACCAAGAAAGCACATTACATATGTGAAAACATGAATAATTTTTTACCCCGACCGGGACTCGAACCTAGGACTTATAATTACTAAGTCAAGGCGCTACCAGCTACACACCACAGAAGGTATAAAAGGAATCCAACCTTATAGCTTATATCTGCTATACTTAGGGATGAATGCATTCTATCTGGATGCCACTATGTTCATATTACAGATTCCCCAACCTCACTTGTGGCTTCATTTTAGCATTTACTTCAATTCCCAATCTCATTAGGGTCATACAATAACCAAGCAAGCACATTACATATGTGAAAACATGAATAATTTTTTACCCCGACCGGGACTAAAACCTAGGACTTATAATTACTAAGTCCAGGCGCTACCAACTACACACCACAGAAGGTATAAAAGGAATCCAACCTTATAGCTTATATCTGCTATACTTAGGGATGAATGCATTCTATCTGAATGCCACTATGTTCATATTGCAGATTCCCAAACCTCACTCGTGGTTTCATTTTAGCATTTAATTCAATTCCCAATCTCATTCGGGTCATACAATAACCAAGCAAGGACATTACATATGTGAAAACATGAATAATTTTTTACCCCGACTGGGACTCGAACCTAGGACTTATAATTAGTAAGTCAAGGCGCTACCAACTACACACCACAGAAGGTATAAAAGGAATCCAACCTTATAGCTTATATCTGCTATACTTAGGGATGAATGCAGTCTATCTGAATGCCACTATGTTCATATTACAAATTCCCATACCTCACTCGTGGCTTCATTTTAGCATTGAATTCGATTCCCAATATCATTCGGGATAAACAATAACCAAGCAAGCACATTACATATGTGAAAACATGAATCATTTTTTACCCCGACCGGAACTCGAACCTAGGACTTATAATTACTAAGTCAAGGCGCTACCAACTACACACCATAGAAGGTATAAAAGGAATCCAACCTTATAGCTTATATCTGCTATACTTAGGGATGAACGCATTCTATCTGAATGCCACTATGTTCATATTACAGATTCCCCAACCTCACTCGTAGATTCATTTTAGCATTTAATTCAATTCCCAATCTCATTCGGGTCATCCAATAACCAAGCAAGCACATTACATATGTGAAAACATGAATAATTTTTTACCCCGACTGGGACTCGAACCTAGGGCTTATAATTATTAAGTCAAGGCACTACCAACTACACACCACAGAAGGTATGAAAGGAATCCAACCTTATAGCTTATATTTACTATACTTAGGGATGAATGCATTCTATCTAAATGCCACTATGTTCATATTACAGATTCCCCAGGTTCGAGTCCCGGTCGGGGTAAAAAATGATTCATGTTTTCACATATATAATGTGCTTGCTTGGTTATTGTATGACCCGAATGAGATTGGGAATTGAATTAAATGCTAAAATGAAGCCACGAGTGAGGTTGGGGAATCTCTAATATGAACATAGTGGCATTCAGATAGAATGCGTCCATCCCTAAGTATAGAAGATACAAGCTATAAGGTTGGATTCCTTTTATACCTTTTGTGGTGTGTAGTTGGTAGCGCCTTGACTTAGTAATTATAAGTCCTATGTTCGAGTTCCGGTCGGGGTGAAAAATGATTCATATTTTCACATATGTAATGTGCTTGTTTGGTTATTGTATGACACGAATGAGATTGGGAATTGAATTAAATGCTAAAATGAAGCCACGAGTGAGGTTGGGGAATTTGTAATATGAACATAGTGGCATTCAGATAGAATGCGTTCATCCCTAGATATAGCAGATATAAGGTATAAGGTTGGATTTTTTTATACCTTCTGTGGTGTGTAGTTGGTAGCGCCTTGACTTAGTAATTATAAGTTCTAGGTTCGAGTCCCGGTCGAGGTAAAAAATTATTCATGTTTTCACATATGTAATGTGCTTGCTTGGTTATTGTATGACCCGAATGAGATTGGGAATTGAATTAAATGCTAAAATGAAGCCACGAGTGAGGTTTGGGAATCTGTAATATGAACATAGTGGCATTCAGATAGAATGCGTTCATCCCTAAGTATAGCAGATATAAGCTATAAGGTTGGATTCCTTTTATACCTTCTGTGCTGTGTAGTTGGTAGCGCTTTGACTTAGTAATTATAAGTCCTAGGTTCGAGTCCCAGTCGGGGTAATAAATGATTCATATATATATATATATATATATATATATATATATATATATATATATATATATATATATATATATATATATATATATATATATATATATATATATATATGCATATATATATATATATATATATATATATATATATATATATATATATATATATATATATATATATATATATATATATATATATATATATATATATATATATATATATATATATATATATATATATATATGCATGCATGCATGCATGCATGCATACATACATACATACATACATACCTGCATACATACATACATACATACATACATACATACATACATACATACATACATACATACATACATACATACATACATACATACATACATACATACATACATACATACATACATACATACATACATACATACATACATACATACATACATATATACATATATATATATATATATATATATATATATATATATATATATATATATATATATATATATATATATATATATATATATATATATAGATAGATAGGTATATATAAACTTTTCAACTAAGTCAGGAATTTTTTTTATGTATTCTTCTTTAGCACAGTTGCAGACTAAAACGTAATCACGAATTTGAAAAGGGATACAGACTAGAAAAAGAGGAAAAGCAAAAATTTTCCATAATCGCAAAATTATCAAGGAGGATTTTTATTCAAATAAATTTCATATACTAAAGCAGGTTTTTTCAACCTTTTTCTCCCCATGTACCCTTTCGGTTATTCTTTATGTCAGCCATGTACCCCCTTCCCTCTGTGACAAGTGAAGAAAAAAAAAACATACAGAAAGCATTCCGTTGTGTATATTTGTAAATATTTAAGTAAAATAACTACATAACCGTCCTTCCATAACCAGTATTATGGTAAGCACAAACAATTTCATTTAAAATTAGGGAAGAAAATCACAAATCTTTGACTGTGGCTGTGCAGTATAAATTTCATGGTTTCATTCAACTGGAGAGCAAATATCCCTAAGGTGGTCTGTTTTTATCTCGTAAACCACATGATCTTTGATATCTGTGGACTTGTCAGAGATACGTTGTTGAATAGTGTTAACTGACAACGGCAGGGTGTCAAGCTTTAAGCATATTATTCCCACAGTATAATTTTTACTATGTCTTCGGTACGTGGTAGGATCAGAGTCTCCTCAATGGGGTGAGGTTTTTTCTACAGTGCATTTTTCAGTGAAATTACATGCAAAGCATGAAGAGCGGCTTTATTTGACTGATGAAAGCTACCTGAGTGATCCAGTTTTGAGCGAGTTAACATGTTTTCTCTGTGCCTAAAGACAGTCCACATCTTTTCCTTTTATCTCTGAATGACAACCGAACATATGGCACTGGAGCAAACTTGGTTTCATGACACCTAAAGACAGTACTTTTGCACAGATGACACGCTGAGGCATTTCAGTTCCATCTTTAATGATGACTGTGAACCCTAACTCCATATACTTCTCACTGTAACCTCGCTTTTTCTTTTGAGCCTCCATTTCAACTGCGCTGCTATAGTCTGCAACACATATTATACATATTCAAAGGAGCTTTAGCATATTGCAATATATTAATTAAGAAATATTTTTGGAAAGCATTAATTAAGCAGTGTAATGTAAAAATATTACCCAAAATGTTATCGCCAAAACTTTAAGAGTAAAATAAAAATATGGGGCCCGAATATATTAACAGAAGTTTCCGTAACATAAAAAAGCCACACCTTAAAAGCCCACACCGCTCATGTTCTTAGAAATTCAGAAAAGATACAAGCTCGTGAAATCGCACACATTATCACGTATAAAGTAGTATGTAAAACTGCGCAGAAACAGACCACTGAGAACCAAAAGTAAATCCTACGTCTTTTAGGAAGTGTACTGAAAACAAGTAAAATTTGAGGAACACACGACGATTGACAATCAATCAATATATCACATGATCCACATCACACTTCGTCTCCCCAATCCCGTTCACTTGCACTCTAGCTTACACGGTCCTTGACTCCCTTACTTGTTCAGCTCAATTCTGCCCGCCGTCACACACCCTCGTCATCAAGCACGTGCCACACACACACATAGATGAAACGAAATGTTGCATTGTTTTGTATGCAATATGATAATAATAAAGTAAAGTATAAAATGCGCACTTAGTACACATGACACGACCAGACAACCGAACATAAAAGTGCAGCACAGACAAGAAAATTGCAGTCAATTTTTTCCTTTAGCCCAATCTCATTCGGGTCATACAATAACCAAGCAAGCACATTACATATGTGAAAACATGAATCATTTTTTACCCCGACCGGGACTCGAACCTAGGACTTATAATTACTAAGTCAAGGCGCTACCAACTACACACCACAGAAGATATAAAAGGAATCCAACCTTATAGCTTATATCTGCTATACATAGGGATGAACGCATTCTATCTGAATGCCACTATGTTCATATTACAGATTCCCCAACCTCACTCGTAGATTCATTTTAGCATTTAATTCAATTCCCAATCTCATTCGGGTCATCCAATAACCAAGCAAGCACATTACATATGTGAAAACATGAATAATTTTTTACCCCGACTGGGACTCGAACCTAGGGCTTATAATTATTAAGTCAAGGCACTACCAACTACACACTACAGAAGGTATAAAAGGAATCCAACCTTATAGCTTATATTTACTATACTTAGGGATGAATGCATTCTATCTGAATGCCACTATGTTCATATTACAGATTCCCCAGGTTCGAGTCCCGGTCGGGGTAAAAAATGATTCATGTTTTCACATATGTAATGTGCTTGCTTGGTTATTGTATGACCCGAATGAGATTGGGAATTGAATTAAATGCTAAAATGAAGCCACGAGTGAGGTTGGGGAATATGTAATATGAACATAGTGGCATTCAGATAGAATGCGTCCATCCCTAAGTATAGCAGATATAAGCTATAAGGTTAGATTCCTTTTATACCTTTTGTGGTGTGTAGTTGGTGGCGCCTCGACTTAGTAATTATAAGTTCTATGTTCGAGTTCCGGTCGGGGTGAAAAATGATTCATGTTTTCACATATGTAATTTGCTTGTTTGGTTATTGTATGACCCGAATGAGATTGGGAATTTAATTAAATGCTAAAATGAAGCCACGAGTGAGGTTGGGGAATCTGTAATATGAACATAGTGGCATTCAAATAGAATGCGTTCATCCCTAGATATAGCAGATATAAGGTATAAGGTTGGATTCTTTTTATACCTTCTGTGGTGTGTAGTTGGTAGCGCCTTGACTTAGTAATTATAAGTCCTAGGTTCGAGTCCCGGTCGGGGTAAAAAATGATTCATGTTTTCACATATGTAATGTCCTTGCTTGGTTATTGTATGACCCGAATGAGATTGGGAATTGAATTAAATGCTAAAATGAAGCCACGAGTGAGGTTTGGGAATCTGTAATATGAACATAGTGGCATTCAGATAGAATGCGTTCATCCCTAAGTACAGCAGATATAAGCTATAAGGTTGGATTCCTTTTATACCCTCTGTGGTGTGTAGTTGGTAGCGCTTTGACTTAGTAATTATAAGTCCTAGGTTCGAGTCCCAGTCGGGGTAATAAATGATTCATATATATATATATATATATATATATATATATATATATATATATATATATATATATATATATATATATATATATATATATACATATATATACATATATATACATATATATATATATATATATATATATATATATATATATATATATATATATATATATATATATATATATACATACATACATACATACATACATACATACATACATACATACATACATACATACATACATACATACATACATACATACATACATACATACATACATACATACATACATACATACATACATACATACATACATACATACATACATACATACATACATACATACATACATACATACATACATACATACATACATACATACATACATACATACATACATACATACATACATACATACATACATACATATATATATATATATATATATATATATATATATATATATATATATATATATATATATATATATAGATAGATAGGTATATATAAACTTTTCAACTAAGTCAGGAATTTTTTTTTATGTATTTTTCTTTAGCACAGTTGCAGACTAAAACGTAATCACGAATTTGAAAAGGGATACAGACTAGAAAAAGAGGAAAAGCAAAAATTTTCCATAATCGCAAAATTATCAAGGAGGATTTTTATTCAAATAAATTTCATATACTAAAGCAGGTTTTTTCAACCTTTTTCTCCCCATGTACCCTTTCGGTTATTCTTTATGTCAGCCATGTACCCCCTTCCCTCTGTGACAAGTGAAGAAAAAAAAACATACAGAAAGCATTCCGTTGTGTATATTTGTAAATATTTAAGTAAAATAACTACATAACCGTCCTTCCATAACCAGTATTATGGTAATCACAAACAATTTCATTTAAAATTAAGGAAGAAAATCACAAATCTTTGACTGTGGCTGTGCAGTATAAATTTCATGGTTTCATTCAACTGGAGAGCAAATATCCCTAAGGTGGTCTGTTTTCATCTCGTAAACCACATGATCTTTGATATCTGTGGATTTGTCAGAGATACGTTGTTGAATAGTGTTAACTGACAACGGCAGGGTGTCAAGCTTTAAGCATATTATTCCCACAGTATAATTTTTACTATGTCTTCGGTACGTGGTAGGATCAGAGTCTCCTCAATGGGGTGAGGTTTTCTCTGCAGTGCATTTTTCAGTGAAATTACATACGAAGCATGAAGAGCGGCTTTATTTGACTGATGAAAGCTACCTGAGTGATCCAGTTTTGAGCGAGTTAACATGTTTTCTCTGTGCCTAAAGACAGTCCACATCTTTTCCTTTTATCTCTGAATGACAACCGAACATATGGCACTGGAGCAAACTTGGTTTCATGGCACCTAAAGACAGTACTTTTGCACAGATGACACGCTGAGGCATTTCAGTTCCATCTTTAATGATGACTGTGAACCCTAACTCCATATACTTCTCACTGTAACCTCGCTTTTTCTTTTGAGCCTCCATTTCAACTGCGCTGCTATAGTCTGCAACACATATTATACATATTCAAAGGAGCTTTAGCATATTGCAATATATTAATTAAGAAATATTTTTGGAAAGCATTAATTAAGCAGTGTAATGTAAAAATATTACCCAAAATGTTATCGCCAAAACTTTAAGAGTAAATTAAAAATATGGGGCCCGAATATATTAACAGAAGTTTCCGTAACATAAAAAAGCCACACCTTAAAAGCCCACACCGCTCATGTTCTTAGAAATTCAGAAAAGGTACAAGCTCGTGAAATCGCACACATTATCACGTATAAAGTAGTATGTAAAACTGCGCAGAAACAGACCACTGAGAACCAAAAGTAAATCCTACGTCTTTTAGGAAGTGTACTGAAAACAAGTAAAATTTGAGGAACACACGACGATTGACAATCAATCAATATATCACATGATCCACATCACACTTCGTCTCCTCAATCCCGTTCACTCGCACTCTAGTTTACACGGTCCTTGACTCCCTTACTTGTTCAGCTCACTTCTGCCCGCCGTCACACACCCTCGTCAGCAAGCACGTGCCACACACACACATGGATGAAACGAAATGTTGCATTGTTTTGTATGCAATATGAAAATAATAAAGTAAAGTATAAAATGCGCACTTAGTACACATGACACGACCAGACAGCCGAACATAAAAGTGCAGCACAGACAAGAAAATTGCAGTCAAATTTTTCCTTTAGCTAAATTAAAAAAAAAGAAAATACGATATATAATAACACACATCAATACACCATTCCTCACCTCACACCCAGCCACACCTCACACCTGCTGCACCACGCCAAGGATCTCACCATTTTTTTTTTTTTTAGATTTTCCATCCACGGATGGGTGGAACGGGTCATGGAGGACCCATAGGGTGGTTGCCAGCCGGCACAAGCCCCAACCCCCCACTGAGGAGCCCAGCTGCAGCAGTAACCTGCCCAGTAAACAGCTTAAACTCTCTTGCCTGGACAAGGCGCGATCCGTCGTCCTCGCAAATGCTAGGCCAGCACGTTACCACTGTACTAGCCAGGAGGCTCATCTCGCCAAGTCAAGCCATACTCCACACCGCACCACACATCACAAACCTATCCACATCACACCGAACCACTTCATGACACATTATACAAGGCCATTTTACACCATGCATCGCCGCTATAGTAATACCCGTCACACAACACCACTTCCTACAAACAAAAACCACTAGTGTTGTAGTTCATCAAACTTTTGTAATGAGTCTGGAACACATCAGTTTTATCTACAGAATGCCACACATATTGAGATAGTGGTAACTGAAATTGACAGAACATTCCTCACTGGCGAGTGACGTGTACCTAACAACAGCTCGCGTCTCTATTCCAGTCCAGTCCAGTATTCGTACATATCAGCTGACGGCCAGTCACACAACCTGAAGGGTGTATTGGGCCATAACCCTAATGACCCGTGAGGAAGGGAGTACCCCCTGACAGACCCCTTGCAGCCCCATGGGGAATGCATATACCCCAAGTAACTAAAGTCACTTGAATTTTACTATACTAAGTTTGTGATTTTGGAAGATTGTTGCTTCTCTTTCTCTCTCTCTTTACACACACACACACACACACACACACACACACACACATTCACACACACACACACACACTCACACACACACACACACACACACACACACACACACACACACACACACACACACACACACACACACACACACACACACACACACACACACACACACACACACACACACACACACACACACACACACACACACACACACACACACACACACACACACACACACACACACACACACACACACACACATATATATATATATATATATATATATATATATATATATATATATATATATATATATATATATATATATATATATATATATATATATATATATATATATATATATATATATATATATATATATATATATATATATATATATATATATATATATATATATATATATATATATATATATATATATATATATATATATATATATATATATATATATATATATATATATATATATATATATATATATATATATATATATATATATATATATATATATATATATATATATATATTCGTGAGTGTGTGTGTGTGTGTGAATGCATAAACATATACTTGTTGATAAAAGTACTCATTCCCAATACCATATATCTTATATTGTTAAATAGTTACTTTCTCACAATAATAAATTCTTATTCTTATGCAGTGCATAAAATTTCGTGCTTAGGAAATTGTCTCTTATGATCTGTTATATTTTTGTACTCTTGTAAATATATAGTAGATTTAAAATGCATGATTATTTTGCACTATAATATATAACTATTGGATAAAAAGTACAAACTCTCAAGACCAGCGTTTTTATCACTATAGTACATTTTCTGCTCACCAAATACGATTCCAAGAGCTTTTGGAACTACATTATATTGTCTGCAGATAAAAGCAGAATATAACAAGCAAATTATCTACTGATGATACTTCAATTTCCAGTCTTGTATTCACTGGTAGCCAAGAAACATTATACAATTTTCCAGTTCTTCTGGTCCGTGTCCTTACAACAGAGCAACTGATTAATGCTGATCAATGCTGATCATCACAAAATTCTCTCTCTCTCTCTCTCTCTCTCTCTCTCTCTCTCTCTCTCTCTCTCTCTCTCTCTCTCTCTCTCTCTCTCTCTCTCTCTCTCTCTCTCTCTCTCTCTCTCTCTCTCTCTCTCTCTCTCTCATTATCTGACACCAAAGCTACTCGCTAGGAAATTCGCTTGGGATGTTTATCCTCCCTTGGGGATATTCAGGCCAACTATGAGTAAAAAGGTGAAACTCCCTTAGAAAAAAGCATAGTTCTTGTTTGGACTCCTATAATAGGAGATAAGGTGTTACATCTTACTCTAAAGAAACACATGAGTAGGGAAGATGTAATTCCTCAGCACTCTACATTTCCAGTGGACATGTAAACATACTAGCTATACTTAATATAACTATCATTGTTCTTGAGATTTACTGATTTAACAATTATATCATCAAAATTACTTATTTATTAAGTATTTACTAACTTAACTAATTATATTCCATTACTTTGAGGAAAGTTTCAAATATGCAGTAAGTAGCATGTCATAATGACACAGACCTACATCCATACAATCGCAACACACTCCACAGCACCTCTCTATTAACCCTGGCATACACTCTTTCTACATCCATAAAGGCCCTTAAAGTGTCCCTACCTTTCTCTAAGAACTTCTCACATACCTGTCTTACCACATACACCTGATCGACACATCCTCTTCCTCTCCTGAACCCGCACTGTTCTTCCCCAATCAATCTCTCAGTACCATTCCTAATTCACTCAATTATCACTCATGCATATACCTTACAAACTACACTCCACAAAATAATTTTTCTAAAACTACTACATTCATTCTTTTATCTCCTTTCGCTATATAAATTGGAACTACACATGCACTCCTCCAATCAACCGAGACTTCTTTCCAAAAACAGGCATTTCTCAAACTAACCGTCCATTTCACAAAAGCCTCCCCACATTTTGACAAACATTCTACATGACAACATCTATCCCTGGTGCTTTACCTTTTCTCATTGCTCTCAATGCCAAATGTATCTCCTCTTTGGTTATTTCTATATCGTTGCCATAACCCAACATTGGCATTCTTCATTCATTTCTCACAGCCACAATCTCTGCCTCTCTATCATCTCCCTAATTTAGCAGTTCATTGAAATACTCAGCCCATCTCTCTCTCTATCTCACCTTCATTTCGTCTGCTAGCAATTGCCAATATGATCCTTTAACCCTCTCCTCTTTACCAGAATCACCTTCCTGTACTCTTTCATTTCCTTCCAAAACATTATGATATTTCTTTCAAAATTCTCAGACATGCTCCTACCCCACTTTGCATCCGCTTCTTTCTTTGCCTCCCTCACCGAGCGTTTCAATAACCTCCTTTTTGCACTATTCCTTCCATATGCTTCTACATTAGTTATTTGCAACCATACCTCTAATACCTTCTTCTTTTCAGTCACCACTGCACTCCCCTCCTCATTCTACCATTCACTACCTTTCATTTTACTTCCACCTTTTAGTCTCCTTACACACACTACATTTGCACACTTCATAACTTCCTCCTTGAAACAACTCCATTCTTCTTCCACTCCCTCCTCCACTTTCTCTTTCACTACACTCCACACATTCCTCAAACTAGCCATTTACTCACAGTCTTCTCTTTCTTATTCAGTTCACTTACTTTTAACACCTCTCTCCTTTCCTGCTTCTCCAATTTCTCCACTTTTTCCCACTCTCACTCTACTTCCAACTAAGTAATGACCAGATTTTCCACCACTTGCTCCTCTCAGTATATTCACATCCAATACCCTTCCAATCACCCTCCTGTCCACCACAGCATAATCCAATAATGTTCTGTCTACTTCTCTTCTATTATCTACTATGATCTAAGTATACTTGTGCACATCCTTCTTTTTAAATAAAGTATTAGCAATCAACATCTCTCTCTCTCTCTCTCTCTCTCTCTCTCTCTCTCTCTCTCTCTCTCTCTCTCTCTCTCTCTCTCTCTCTCTCTCTCTCTCTCTCTCTCTCTCTCTCTCTCTCTCTCTCTCTCTCTCTCTCTCTCTCTCTCTCTCTCTCTCAATACACAATTCTGCAATTTTCACTCAACTCTCATTCCTGCCAGGTAATCTATACTTCCCAATTACACCGTCTACTGGCTCATTGACTACTCTAACATTCAAATCTCCCATGAACACCACATTCACTCCCAAGTCTTCCACACACTCGTTTAGTTTCATCCAAAATTCTTCACTTTCTTCCTTACCTCATTCAGTGCTAGGGCAATATGCACTCACAACTGTCCAACCCTCGCCTCCCTGTCTCATTTTAGCCAATATTATTCGAGATGATACTTCCCTCCAATCCACCTTACACTTATTTATGTCTTCACTTACCAACAGAGACACTCTCTCTCATCCTCTCCTCTTAAATCCAGACACCCTACCTACCACACTCCCAAATGTTACCTTACCATTCCCTATTATCTTAGTTTCACTTCCATCTTATCTCCAAAAACATACTCCCTATCACCTCCTTCTTACTTTCACTTACATCACAACCACACACATTCAGAGACCCAATTACTAGAGTTCTGACTGGATCTCTCCTGCCAGAATACCCACACGTTTGTTAGCTAATAGTAGGAAGAAAAATACAGAGGAGGGGATTCCCAATTCTCCTGCTCCAACCCATTTAGTAGACTTTCATGATTCTCAAGGGAAAACATAGGAAGTATACTACCCCCTCCCACAGGGGATATATATATATATATATATATATATATATATATATATATATATATATATATATATATATATATATATATATATATATATATTTATATATATATATATATATATATATATATATATATATATATATATATATATATATATATATATATATATATATATATGAAACTGTAAGCAATAATGGAATATTAGTTTGTTGTTTAAATGAGAGTCTAGGAAAGAGGAAAGACATAGATAGTTTTGAGTATGGCAAAGTGCAAATTATAGAAATTATACAGATGTTTCCACTTATAAAGGTGCAAACAAAAGGAATGCAATGCGTGTTTTTGCTTATATAAATTGTAAAAAGGTGAATACGCTTTTGTTCATACAAGTAACCGTAACCAAAATGATGATAGATTCTATCGAGAGCAAAAACATGCAAACGTAAGTAATTGATGTTTATTTTTATACAAATGTTAAATGTGAAAAATATTATAGGTATAATTTGCATATATAAGAGGGCACAAACAAAAGAATACCTCATGAATGGGCAAACAGAGAAGAATGCTAAGGCTGCATTTCACTTAAATGAAAATACAAACAAAATAACATGCTTACTTATATTTTTCATCAAAGCCAAGTTGTAATATAACTTGATGTGCTGAATAAAGTTATCGCCTAAGTGAACCTCCAATTAAAGAATAAAAGATGCTATTCGCGTGCATAAATTAACGAACAAAACCAGATTTGAGAGGCTTTGGACGCACTTATGCACACTAATATGAAATTTGAAAAATATCTCCAGCTAAATCATAAACAGGAATTTTCATTTTGCCACTTTAAGCAACAGGCAAATAGAAAGAGAGTTTAAATTTTCTTTACCTTTATAAAAGATTAGAAATATGGCACAATAAAGGCAGGTTAGGTTATATATGAGTGCAAAAAGAATGAAAGCTAAAATATTTCAAAAATTTCACTCAGAAGAATAGTAAAGACGTGTTTTCAATTAAAGATAAGTACTAAGAGAGAGAAAAGCTAATTATATATTTTAAGAAAGCGAGACAAATGAGGTTGTGAATAGTCACAAATTATAAAACATGATTTGCAGCTGCATGCTTTGGATGAACAAGAAAGACCAAACAACAGATCCAGAAACAGATATAACTGGTGATAAATAACAAATCCACTGTATTAATGAGGCTGGGAGCTGTAGGGTATATCGTTTTCTGTGTTCATTTTTGTTCAGTACATGAGAGCTTGTATTAAATTTTGCACACTAGGAGTAAGTAACGAGTTAGTGCTATTTTGTGGGTTTTGGAAAATTTATGCATTTAAATGTTATAACTGGATTTAAAGGGAGAAATAAATAATACATTAAGATTTAGAAAGATATGAAGGTTGGCTTAACATGCAAATGCTTTTTATTTGAGAGTTTTTTGAAAATGTATTTGCAAGACATTACAGGAGTTGAATGACGAGCTTTAGGAGCTTTTTTATTTTTTATTTTTTGACAATTATTGAAATAATTTATGACTTGCTATGATTTAAATGCAATCGTAAGTTGGCTTAACATATAAGCTTTTCTATGGGTGTTCGAAGAATCATATACTGATATGAAAGTAGTAATATATGAATGTGCTTTGTGGTGTATGTGCGGGTGTATATATGTGTATGCATGTGTGTTTTTTAACCCTTCTGCGCTCATGGTCATTTCAATAATTTATGTTATTGCCTTGATATAAAAAAAAATGCTGTGGATTTACTATCACCTAAGCGATGTGGTTGCTTGAATCAAAGACAAGAAAGCTTGAAAAAGCATGAAAGCATGAAAGGGATTTGAGTAATTGCTAAATTCAATTACAGCTGAATTTTTAGTTGTGAAGAACTTTCCGTTGCAGCCCTTTATGCCCAAGGAGCTAAGAGGAATGATCGAAATATATTAGCTTCTGGCGAGAGTGTGTGCTTTAACTCGGCAACCCCCTTACAAGGTGGACTGCAACAGTTGTATATGTACATATACGTAATACACAAACTTTTAAATATATGATTTGTATATATTGTATATAATTTATAATGACTACTGTAAATGATGAATTACAGTGAAATATATCCCAATTATTATTTAAAAAATCTAATTGATAACCGTCTGGACTTCCTGTTCATTATTATGAGGAAAGCCCTCAACATTTTAACTATGAAGTACTTTAGCGAAGACTTTGATCTAGGAGCAGATACATTGTCTAAATGATCCTAGTAACTCATCACTCAAATTAAAAAAAATAGCTTCAGGACTTCATCATTAATAAGTTTAAAAACATAGTCTTTTGTCTCTCATGATACATTAAAGAATTAAGTTAACTATTATGTAAAGACTGATATTGGAAACCCTCAGTGCATCATCTATTTCTGTTGTATATAGCTAATAAATAAAGAAATTCACACAATAATCACATTATATAATGTTGTCTTAAAGGCAAAGCCTTCATGACAAACAAATTTTTCTATAATAAGTTGCAAAATAAGTTACTCAAAGATTAGAATAGGCAAGCTTTATAAATTTCTATCACATATGAAAAAAGCAAACAAACCCAACTTTTAAAGCGGTGGCCAAATATTTCATTTCAGAAAACCAAATAAGATTGTTTCCAGAGATTCACCTAAAAACCCTTAGTTTACTTCAATGGTTTACAGTTCTCATATGAATACAATGTCAACAAGATCTAATTAAAAAAATATTTCAGGAAATTGCTACCATGACTTTATTAACTATAAATAATAACTAAACAAAAGCTTTACTACAAAACACAATGACTAACATTTGGAAATCCATGTGCTATTCAACTTCTTTATCACTCATGAGTAAAATACCAACTCAGTTTGATTGAATTTCAAATACTCAATATTGGTGAGCCTCACTAGATTCTAGTACTTTAATATTCACCAGCAAGAAAAAAAAAACAGCAACAACAGAGTTTTAAGGTGGTATCCTCAGTTTAATCTCAGTTAGATAAAATACGTCCACCATCCACTCAGTGCTAATCTTAGCCAGGTCAGAGGACGGTATGATTATATTCCTCTGAAGTCATCAGGGGATGAGAGGCGTAGTTGCAGATTGCATGTTTAAAGGTGCCAGGGCGGTCCATCATTAACATTTGTGATATTGTTCAGGCGCGATTTCTCTGTGAGGATTTATACCTATGCACAGAGAGTATAAAATGAAGAATTTTCAGTGAAGAAAAAAGTTAAGCCACACATATGAAGACTTTCTTCAAAATTATTCCAATAAAATGGGATGAGATGGTAGACACAAGGCTTGAACTCACATAATTGAATGTTATTATCATGAAATAATTTCAAACATATGACAATGCATGTTGCGGTTAGTGCATCAGTACAAACTTAGCTGTTTCTCCAACAATAATAATCGCACAATATTGAAGAATGTCTCTTGCTATTCAGTTCACAATATCAAGTGATGTCAAATAACAAGGTTTGAATCCTTATGTGTTGTTTGTCGATTTGTGTGTCACTATGAACCCGCATTATGGGAGTGAACACAGCCAGGTTGAGGCTGGAGAATTAAGGCTATATCCCCTTCCCAACCCCCCGAGGTGGGTTTGATCGTGGGGCTGTCATATCCCAAGTAGCGTGCTCAAACCACTGAGCTACTGCGGTCCCCTTTTTGAGGCCTTTTATATTTTTGCTTATTTTTTTACTGTCACGAAAACTACTCATCGAAGATAAGTTCAAACATAAAGTCAAAGATAAGTTCAAAAATGTTAACAACACTCTGCCTTTTTAACTAATTACTTTTAGTCCTATCATCCGTGATAACTCAAAACATAAAAAAGTATCCAAATTGTGTTATGTTAAATTGTCATTCTTTTTTATCATTGTCATCAAAACACGTGGATGGTTGCACACAAAATAGATCAAATATTTTAATTTAATATGCTGAATTAATGTTTTTTTTCTCTTACCCTCGAAATGAGTATTTTTTTCACAAAAACATTACACTTTCATTCGTATACACACTCAAAATTTCCAAGCATCGTCATGAAATAGTTTTACACAAAAAAAAGAAGGTATATTTGTACTTTTACGCCTTTTTTATCCGCGAAAATTTTAAACTCTTTAAGTAAGTTTCGATATTGATGTTAATACCAAGGTCAGAGTTATCCAAAACACATCACGAACCTCAAGAAAAATGTAAATTTCACTTTCAAAAACGATGGATGTCATCGTAAAAATCAACCACAAACGAAAGCTTCATAGAGATTTCAGCAATCCGAAAATCAACATCATACTATTCCTAGACGCATCAAAGGAACAACTCTCACGTAAAATAAACAACGTTATATGAAAATAATTCCTTTTTCTCTCTTCCTTGTCGTTTGAAATGCATCATGGCAATATGCATTTATATATATTCTTTGCTTTCTCTGACATTTCCACGTAAAGATTACATGGTATTCGTGAGATAATTTCTCTTCAATTCTTTACGCTGATCACATGTCACATTTGGCTGTTAAATCTTATGCACGACATCCAAATAATATCGATCTACAAACTCGCCTTGTGGAACACACGCCAACCAAACTAACAAGACAAGAATATTGCCCCCGAATTTTAGATAATTTTCTTTGTCCTTTATTTTGAATCTATGAAATTATTATTATCATTATTTTTATTATTATTATTATTATTATTATTATTATTATTATTATTATTATTATTATTATTATTATAATTATTATTATTATTATTATTATTATTATTATTATTATTATAATTATTATTATAATTATTATTATTATTATTATTATTGTTATTATTATTGCTGTGAATTGTTCCCATGGTGGCGATCTTTTCTTTCTTTAATTATGATGATGATGATTATAATGATGATGATGATTACTATTATTATTATTATTATTATTATTATTATTATTATTGTTATTATTATTATTATTATTATTATTATTATTATTATTATTATTATTATTATTATTATCATTATTATTATTGTTATTATTATTATTATTATTATTATTATTATTATTATTATTATTATTATTATTATTATTATTATTATTATTATTATTATTATTATTATTATTATTATTATTATTATTATTATTATTACTACTACTACTACTACTACAGCAAACGTCAACGTCCTCATCATCAATAGCAATATCAACATTGGTTCCCCCAATTGTTGAGTTCTTAATATTATTGATGACTATGCACGTGGTGTTATTGTGTATCTATAGTCTTACTATAAGCAAGACGTTCTTGAAGTAGTCATAGATACACATTGTGGCATCTCTTATTCATTCCTTTATATGCACTGTACTGGTGCAGGTGCTGTTCGAGACATCGAGAGCGAAATGCTTCCTGATGGACATGGAGACTAGGATTATGCATGCTCTGATTGGCTTGATGGGGGCGGGGGGTGTTTCTTCTTGGCAAAGAGAGATTTGAGAGACAGAATATTGACAAATATGCCGAGATATATTCCAAATCTTCAAATATCCTTTTGCATTTAATGTAAGAATGTTAATCTTTGTCATTTAAGAACAATGACTAACTTTTTGAAAGCTCAATTGAACTGATTAATTGAATTGGCACAAGACTGACTGAATTCTCGGCTGCGTGTTTGATCAACTGATACATGTTTAATTGGTTCACTGATACGTCACATCCTGAAATAGAAAGTTTATGTGACGCAAATATGTTAGAATGTTCAAATGTATCTGAATTCTGAAAAAGTCGTTAAAAATGAAATTCGGATGGAAACAGAAGTGTGTGACTTTTAAATGTATATGGAAATTTTGCTTAAATTCCGTTTCGGTTTTCGAATAGTAATAAAATTATTTGCTGAATCACTAGTTGTTTTTTATTCCATTGTTAGTAGCGTCATTTGCTATTATGTAAATAATAATGAGTTGTTGCCTAATGGCATAGCTATTTGAGATATGTTATATTTCAATATACTTCCCCGCATACTAGGATGAGTGGATGTGGCGGGGGGTTGACTTGAGATGAAGTTGTGGGGGGTAAACGAGATACGGCCATAGCGTCTCACAGGAGAAAAACCTTTGCCCACTTACATTGTGAATTACCAAAGCTGGGTGGTGGGGGTGGGGAAATTTAGGCAGCCCTTTATCCCCAAGGAGTTAAGAGGATTAATCAAGATACTTGAGTTCCTGGTGAATGAGTGTGCATTAACTCGGCCAACCCCTTACAATGGAAATATCAGCTATTGTATGTGTATGCATGCTACTTAAAGATTTTCTGTAGTTTCAATGTAAACCCCATGAGAGACATTGATTACTTTTTGCTCTGCTGTTTGTGGGTCTTTTTTGAAAAATGAAATTTGGTCTCTCGTGATATTTATTTGAAAATTGCCAAATGTTATTAGAAATAGTAACGTACGATTGACTGGAGAACATAGGTTAGTTATGACAGAATATTAAGAGGGGGAGTAGAGGGGAGAATAACTTCTCCCCAAACTGTTTTCCTTTCTTGATGTCGGCTACCCCCCAATTAAAGGGGGAAAGAGCCAAGGTATATGTATGTATGTATTAAACAAAAAAGTATGAGGCTTTTTAACTGTATGATGGACCTTCTTACTATTGTTATTATTATAAATAATATTATCATCATAATTATTATTATTAATATTATTATTATTATTATTATTATTATTATTATTATTATTATTATTATTATTATTATTATTATTATTATTATTATTATTATTATTATTATTATTGTTATTATTATTATTATTATTATTATTATTATTATTATTATTATTATTATTATTATCATTATTATTATTATTATTATTATTATTATTATTATTATTATTATTATTATTATTATTATTATTATTATTATTATTATTATTATTATTATTATTATTATTATTATCATTATTATTATTATTCATATTATTATTCATATTATTATTATTATTATTATTATTATTATTATTATTATTATTATTATTATTATTATTAGTAGTAGTAGTAGTAGTAGTAGTAGTATTTTTTTATTATTATTGTTATTATTATTATTGATATCATCATTATAATTATTATTATTATTATTTTGTGACGCATCTCTGATGGGCATCTGCTGTTACCAAGGGGCGCATCTTAAACAGGTAGCCCTGTGGTAGGGGCAGTAGGGGAGTTGGCAGTTGTGAGCGACACAGGTTGTGGAAGAGCCAGGAGGATAGGCTGTGGCACTCCAGCAGTGCCATCTGAACGGTTGCTAAATCCTTCGTCATTGCCCATAGAGCAAAGTAATTCCCTTATTGTTTTCCTTTTTGTTGTCGGTTACCAAACAATAAAATGGGGAAACAGCCAAGGTAGATAAATAGATAGAAATTATTATTATTATTATTATTATTATTTTTTATTATTATTATTATTATTATTATTATTATTATTATTATTATTATTATTATTATTATTATTATTATTATTATTATTATTATTATTATTATTATTATTGTTATTATTATTATTATTATTATTATTATTATTATTATTATTATTATTATTATTATTATTATTATTATTATTATTATTACTATTATTATTATTATTATTATTATTATTATTATTATTATTATTATTATTATTATTATTATTATTATTATTATTATTATTATTATCATTATTATTATTATTATTATTATTATTATTATTATCATTATTATTATTATTATTATCATTATTATTATTATTATTATTATTATTATTATTATTATTATTATTATTATTATTATTATTATTATTATTATTATTATTATTATTATTATTATTATTATTATTATTATTATTATTATTATTATTATTATTATCATTATTATTATTATTATTTTTATTATTATTATTATTATTGTTGTTATTATTATTATTGTTATTATTTTTATTATTATTATTATTATTATTATTATTATTATTATTATTATTATTATTATTATTATTATTATTATTATTATTATTATTACTATTATTATTATTATTATTATTATTATTATTATTATTATTATTATTATTATTATTATTATTATTATTATTATTATTATTATTATTATTGTTATTATTATTATTATTATTATTATTATTATTATTATTATTATTATTATTATTATTATTATTATTTTTACTATTATTATTATTATTATTATTATTATTATTATTATTATTATTATTATTATTATTATTATTATTATTATTGTTATTATTATTATTATTATTATTATTATTATTATTATTATTATTATTATTATTATTATTAATTATCTCTGTTTTACTAGGAATGGTAGTATTTTATCTGAATGCCACTCCTGGCTTCGTTTTTTATTCTAATTCAATTCTCAGTCTCATTTGGGACCACCAATAATCAAATAAGCACATAATATACTGTGCCAAGGCGCTACCAACTACAAAATAGAAGGTTAAAAGGGAAACAAATCTCATAGCTTTATCTGCTATACTAGGCCTTGCTGCAAGTTTTGCTTGGGGTGAAAATGATTCATGTTTTCGTATATTATAGTTTGAGTTTTCATACAATATGAAATATATTGAAATATTTACATCGCAAATTATCTGCATAAAAAAATAATGCATATACATAACAGTAATGAAGCATAAGACCTAATAATATACCTTTTGTGCACATGCATGTTCACTCATATATCCACACCTACTTGCCCCATCACGCTCACAGCACCATTAGAAGCAGACTCTCTTTTCCATAAGTCAAGGTGAACAACACGGTCAGTGGGTGATTATCTACATGCCCTTTCAATGCCGAGCAAGGGGTCGCAGGGACATGGGGTAGAGGGTCAACACTAAGAAAGGGCACTGGAGAGAGATGTCGACGATTTTGCCACCAGACTCGTCTGATCAGAAGACGTACCTCATACTCCCTGGACCTACCGCAGCCCATAACTACTCAGACCTTGTCCCAACGATGTGACAACGGGTCTTGAATACACACATACTGGCCAATGGTTAATCTGGCAAGGGGTCAGGCATGAGAAACGTAATAGCTCTTGACTTGTTCAGTACGAGTGGCAGCTTAGTGGTCGCAGGCTTCTGTCTGGGCTTGCCTTTCCTTGAAGAAGGATGTTGGGTGGGTCGGTACACAGGAACAGAGGGGACAGCCATACAGCACCTAGGTGGGAGAGCAACCTGCAGATGTATGGGGGTTGCCTTGCTCTAAGAAACTCCTGTTGATGTCCTCGCTGTTGATGTTTCAATTGGTTGCTGTCTTCAAAATGAGGTGCATTATAGACTTGACTGCCACTTTGACATGTTCATTTGATTGGGGATAGCGGGAGCGAGGACATCACATGGTGACTGCCTCAACGTTCCATGAAGTTCCGGCAGTCGGCACTGTTAACTGGTGGGCCTCCATTGATCCTGGGATGGAAGGGAATACCAACTTCTTGGAAATATCTGCAAAACATCGAGAAAACTTTTGAAGCCATCGTGTAAGGTCCACAGAGTACGACCACAAGACAGCCTGACAACCTGCTTGTAATTACCAAAAATGGCTTCTTTGCAACCTGGAAGAAATCAGCAGAGACAGACTCAAGAGGCCTCGTAGAGTGATCGTAAGATAGGACTGCTTCTTGTTGCAGGCTAGGCTGGAGTACCCGGCATTACTCACAGGCAGCGACAGTGCTCTTGACATCGGAGTCAATGCCTGGCCATAACACAGTCTGCCTAGCTCAGTGCTCCCTGGCCCTATCCCTCAGTGGTTGTAATGGAGGCAGGCAAGTGAATGGTGACAGAAGGCAGCAGGGCTGATGATCCGCTGAATGTAGAGAGCCAGCTCCCCGTTGGGGTAGAAACAATCACGTATCTTCCAGGACGGAGGTAGGTCATAGTGGTCTGAAGGGAATCCAAATGACAGAGAGGTGAAGAGACGTTCATAGGCAGGGTCTGCTCTTGCTCCGTAAAAGGTGTTGATACATCCACTGTAGTGATGGCATTGCAGATAAAGATGCATTGTACATCACGCTTAGTCTTGTCCTCAAGTATGAGCTAGCTAACTTGGGCTCTGGAGAGTGTGTCAGGGATACAGAGCTGGTTTCAAGCATGCCACTGGCTGTAAAGATGTAGGGTGAGGCCTTCACCTTCAAGCATTGGAGACGGGAAATTTCAACTGCATCTAAGGTGTAGGAATTAAGAATAGGGATCAGTTGACGGTGATCACCCATGAGGGTGAAATAGGGCAGGCCACGCAAATACAGTATGCACTTGGACATGGACCAGGCAATGGCTAATAGTTCTTGTTCGATGGTTGTGTATTGGATCTTGGCGTCCATTAGGATACAAGAGCTGTACTGAATGAGACGCATTTGTCCTTGGCCATGGTCTTGGAGGCAGGCATAACTGATTCTATAGAGATTTGAGACATCTGCCTGAAGCTTAACAAGCAAGGCTGGGACAAAGGGTGCCAGGATAGGTGGGGAGAGCAGAGCTTCCTTGAATTGCCTAAAAGCCTTGTCATGGTCTGGAGTCCAGGTGAATGAACTTTTGGGACTCATCAGAAGATGTAGAGGATGAGCCGTGGCTGCAGTGTCCAGGATGAAATTCACCAGGCCCATGAAGGAATGGAGATCAGTCAGTTTAGCCAGCTTGGGAAACTCCCGGATAGCGTTAACCATATCTGCATACACAGAGAGGCCATCTCTACTGAGACTGTAGCCACAGAAGTCGATGCTAGGGGTGACAGTGATAAACTTGCCGTTGTTTAAGATGATACCATGCTCAAGTCACCTGGTCAGCATCTGGAGAATCCTCCTCAGGTGTGCAGGAAAGTCCTTGCCAAATAGGAGGGCAGTTTGTAATGCCCTGTAGAGCCATGTCACGTGGGAGGCAGAAGGTGTCGCCGGTGGATGTGAAGCCCATGGGCCTTGTTCAGTGCTTGAACCTGCCATATGGCATGATGAATTTGGTGAGGTGCCAGTCCTCCTATGTGAGTTCCCTCTGCAGTAGCTGTGTGGGGCATCTGTGGTGGTGAAGAACATGGCAGACTATGTGATACTGTGGATGACTGAGAACAGTGTAGGAGAGGGATGTGCAGGGCAGTACACTTGGGTGTTCAACTTAGTCAAGTTCACAGTGATCTGGACACTTTAAGACTTAGCCACCAGGACCATAGGGTGACACCATTCAGAGGGTTGATTATCGGCAGGCTCGATTATCCCTTGTAACCATCATGTCAAACTCTTCCTTCACCTGCATCTGAACGGCAAAGGTTATCGGCCAAGGCACGTGAATGACCAAGGGAATGGTGTCATCTTTCAGGTGAATCTTCATGGGGCAACCGACCATCTTCTTGAATGGAGCAGCCTGGAGGTCCGCCTTTGATACTAGGACATCTGGCAACTAATGGAGAAAGAAGTCCCGTACAGCAGAGGGTGATGTTGTAGCGGTAAGGGGCAGCTCAGTGCATCTGTTGACGTGTGTAATGATAAGGATAGGCTTAGAGTCGCAGTAGAAATTGCAGGAGGTAATGTTCAATCCTGGGAATTGACACAAAAACACAAGTCCTTTGGGGTTGTGGGGGGGTTTGTAGAGCTTCTGTGGGTGGAGCAGCTGTGGGTAGGGAAGCTAAAGGTGGGGCAGTTGTGGGCAGGACAGCTGTGGGCGGGGTAGCTCTGCCACCCCACATGTATGACATCGTCTCTAGGAATGTCATAAATCTGTTGTTTTCCTCCAGTGTTGTAAGTCATCCTGATGATGTCGGTGTTGCTCAGACTCTTGTAGACTCTTCAGAAGTTGAAGGATATCATCGCTTCTATCTCATGTGGACATAATGTTAGGAGTTAGCAAAGGTGGGAGGGGGTAATCAGCAGCCAATACCTGATATTGAGTCATGGGCACCTCATATTCCTCGTGAGGATCGATGAGGAAGAAATTGTACAGTTCGTCCAGGCCATGTGGGGAGTCTCCAGAGTGGGCACGAGAAGGAGAATCAGACACTCTGTAGTAGAAAAAGGCAGGTAATGCCCAGAGTGAGTAAAATTCAGGAATTTAAAACAGATTCCTGAATAAAAAGTAGTTAGCAGTGCGTGGGATATGCATCTAACACTGCACTTGAGTAAGGCTCGTTCTGGTGAGTCCAGGTGGTGGTGCTCAGGCTATGAGACCTATGGCAATTAATTGTGGCGGCAAGAGGCAAGCATCAGTCGTAATGCAGATATCATATGGGAAAGGACTCTTGATGACTCCTTGGTGAGGAGGAGAAACAGCCTTCCCGTAGCAATACATATTCAAAAAAACCATAAAGCACCACTTAGGGAGTATACGCTGCACTGACTCAACTACACTTAACTCACTGAACACTATAACTATAATAACAAGTCTTATACTGCACATCAATCAAAAGGCGAAGCATTGCGGGGGTGGTCTAATGAGTAGGCTGATTATACGAAGTTCATCTCTCACTATAAGGCAACACATAACCTGAAAAATGTTCACTGAAATGCTCACTGCGCCATACTGATATAAGTTCTTGGAGGAAGCACTTGATTCTGGCCTTAAAGTCTATTACGAGAAAATATATACTTATATACAAGAGACTATATACACCTGGGGAAGCGTGAGAGACATTAGATATGCATAACTAACAGGTAACGTGGCTGATGCACAACTGATTATAAATTATTGCTTTACATTGTCATGGCGAGAGTTGCCATATAGTATGAAATATATTGAATATACACATCAGAAAGGCATGGGTTAATTATATAAGTAATACATATACATAGCAGTAATGAAACATAAGACATAATAATATATATAATATGCACAATCGTCTTCACTCATATATCCACAATAATAATAATGATGACAATAATAATAATAATAATAATAATAATAATAATAATAATAATAATAATAATAATAATAATAATAATAATAATAATAATAATAATAATAATAATAATAATAATAATAATAATAATAATAATAATAATAATAATAATAATAATAATAATAATAATAATAATAATAATAATAATAATAATAATAATAATAATAATAATAATAATAATAATAATAATAATAATAATAATAATAATAATAATAATAATAATAATAATAATAATAATAATA
>JAXCGZ010000316.1:77500-80000 GCA_037179515.1 Halocaridina rubra
ATAATAATAATAATAATAATAATAATAATAATAATAATAATAATAATAATAATAATAATAATAATAATAATAATAATAATAATAATAATAATAAATAATAATAATAATAATAATACAAAAAATAATAATAATGATGATAATGATAATAATAATAATAATAATAATAATACAAAAAATAATAATAATAATGATAATGATAATAATAATAATAATAATAATAATAATAATAATAATAATAATAATAATAATAATAATAATAATAATAATAATAATAATAATAATAATAATAATAATATTAATAATAATAATAACAATAATAATAATAATAATAATAATAATAATAATAATAATAATAATAATAATAATAATAATAATAATAATAATTATAATAATAATAATAGTAAAAATAATAATAGCAATAATAAAAATAATAATGATAATAATAATAATAATAATAATAATAATAATAATAATAATAATAATAATAATAATAAAAATAATAACAATAATAATAATAATTATAATAATAATAATAATAATAATAATAATAATAATAATAATAATAATAATAATAATAATAATAATAATAATAATAATGATAATAATAATAATAATAATAATAATAATAATAATAATAATAATAATAATAATAATAATAATAATAATAATAATAATAATAATAGTAATTATAATAATAATAATAATAATAATAATAATAATAATAATAATAATAATAATAATAATAATAATAATAATAATAATAATAATAATAATAATAATAATAATAATAATGATAATAATAATAATAATAATAATAATAATAATAATAATAATAACAATAATAATAATTATGAATAAAATTTATAATTAAGACTAAAAAATTTTCATCCTGTATTTAAGAGAAAATGTTGTTGATGGTGTTAAAATCAAAAGTTTTCTTCCCTCTTCACTTCATATATATGCTTTGATTTCCCCCTGGAGAAACGCTGCAATTAAAGTTGTTGAACTTGGATCTCGAACTTTTCCTCTGGTTTCAGAACTTCAATAAAACTATCCATCTGTCCAAACACGCACACCCTCCATCCCTGTCGTTCCTTCTCTTTTCACTCTTTATTGCTTTCATCTGTATATGATATCATAATGAAGACTTTTATAACTAATGACTTTCTTTCCTTTCACTCTCTTCTGGAGGGGCCATGGTAGCGTAGTGGTAGAGTGCGCAAATGCGAAGTGGTAAACCTGTTAAACGTGGATTTGAACCTGCCTTGGGGTGATTAAAAAAGGGATCTAACCTTGATACGTCCAATAGCTTCACCGTGTTTGTTTCCTCCCCATTTCGAACTGCTCATAAGCAGTTCATTATTTTTTTTCTCTTCAGAGCAATATATTTGAAGTTTATGTGTTGTCCTTCTGAAAAAGGAGAATCATGTCAGGGTTTCCATTCTCGAATCAATTCCGGACAACTCTCCAAAACTGTTTTGTATCTTTGAGTGTATCTTAATCTTTCTTTTAGTAGTCGATGGAGCTAAATTAAAGATGTAACAACCCTATATTGGGCTATTATTATTTTTATTGTTGCAAAACTACTTATAGGAGGTGAATACTTTACAAAGCCTCGTTCTGGTGTTTAAAATATCGTGTAAGTAACGAAATTAGTTTTATCTTTCTAATTCTCCTTGAGCTCTGGCGCTTGACAGACATGCGATTTAGATGAATAATTGCTATGAATGCTTCACTGGGTGAAGAATGAACAATTAATTTAGAATTCCCATTCATGATAAATGTTTATTGCTGGAGATTTTCCTCTCAGTGCATGTGTTCTAAAGACGCTTCAAGACTTACATCTAGATTAGAATAAAGGAGAATGTGAGAAAATATATTTTTGTTATAGTAAAGGATCTATTTATCTTTCTTGAGAACCACGCTACAGACTCTAATAATAAATGGAATGTCAGGAAAAAAATATTTGTCTTTAGGCTTAATAGAGAAAGAGATATGATAATACTGATGATGCCCACGCCTCGAGTAGAAGATATATTAAAGAAACAAATTTTTCATATTTCTTAATTCAAATTTCGAAATCGTTCGAGAACCGTATTCGCATAACCACTAAATATCTGTGTTGGAAAAATGATTTATCCACTGTCCTATTGAATAATTTAGCAATATTCTGTTTGGAATAAGTACTGACAAATGTTTCACTTAATCTCTGTTTAAAAATGCATATTATAGAAGTTCTCCCAATGAAGACACTAATAAATAAATAAGAAACGAATACTGGACTTGAATATATATATATATATATATATATATATATATATATATATATATATATATATATATATATATATATATATATATATATATATATATATATATATATATATATATATATATTATATATATATATATATATATATATATATATATATATATATATATATATATATATATATATATATATATATATATATATATATATATATATATATATATATAT
>JAXCGZ010000316.1:82500-85794 GCA_037179515.1 Halocaridina rubra
TTTCTCAAAACCTTTCTCGTTGCTCTGTTTTTGCAATTAATTCATATCCCAATCTAATTGGGCATCAACAATCTCCTTCGAGCCTTGCCAACCCATTGGAGAAAAGATGGGATTAGTAACGATAGAACAGAGAAATGGATGAAACCTTTCGGCAAAGAGAAATAGACTCAAGATTAAAAGTAAGAGAATTGTCATTTATGGGTCTAATTGCCGTAGATTCAACCTATCAGGTATATAAGTATAAGAGGGTGCTCCCCAAATATGCGAGTAGTATTCTAAGCCATGACATATATGACCTTTACTGATTTAGAGTAACTGAAAAGAGAAATAATAATGACGAAAACTAAACAGAACTTCAAAATTTTATATGCAAGCTTAGATATTTGGAATATGTGAATCCTCCATAACGAGTTAGTGGAGTTAAGAGGTTAAATTTCGTTGGTTTCTAGGACAATGGAGCTATCAAGTGTAGCAAAAGATAATGACATAGAAAGATATTGCATCTTAGAGGAATTAAACTAAATTTTAGGTGTCCCACTCAGATCCTCTTTGTAAATCGCAGTTGATAATTGGAGAAAAAGTAATACAAGACTGATTACCAGTAGCAGATGAAGGTTGTGTAAAGAAATCAGACGATATATGAATGATGGAATCGTCGCCAAAGTCGTGGAGGAAAGAGAAGGATGAGTACTGAAGAAGATCATTAATAAAGAAAATTAAAAAAGCAGATGAAAGAACAGAGACCCGTGGAAGACCCCTTTTAGTTGGGAATTAGCTAGATGTGGCGCCATCAAGAACCACAGATATTAAAAGGTCAGAGAGAAAACTGGAGAACAGAGTGCCGATAGAAAGGATAAAGCCATAAAGCAGGAACTTTGGCCAATAGAGCCTTATGCCTCACTATGTTAAAAGCCTTAGAGATATCGAGGAAGACGAAAAAGGATTCTCCATAGTTTTACAGAGATCATGACCATACATGAGTGAGATAGGACAGGAGATCATAAGTGAATCTTGTCTTGCGGAAGCCGTACTGTTGATCTGGAATAAGAGAGTTAGGTTCAAGATGTTCCAAGAAGTGAGAATTGACCTAAGATTTGAATACTATAGAATGCACATTCACTTAATATCATGCACTGTATTTTTTTTACATATACATATGCTCTCTCTCTCTCTCTCTCTCTCTCTCTCTCTCTCTCTCTCTCTCTCTCTCTCTCTCTCTCTCTCTCTCTCTCTCTCTCTCTCTCTCTCTCTCTCTCTCTCTCTCTCTCTCTCTCTCTCTCTCTCTCTCTCTCTCGCACACACACGCACACACACACACACACACACACACACACACACACACCTCAGTCTCACATACACAAACGAGATATACACATACATATCTTACTTTGTTATTGTAAAAAAACAATGAACAATTTTATAAATGTTTATCATTTGATTCATTGTGGTAGCAGTGTGTATATCATCGATTCGGAATTCTAATTTTGATAAAAATCGTGTCGGAGTGTAAAATACTATTTCGTGGTCTCGTTAATCACATTGTAAGCATAGAAATGCTTTTGTCATTGCTATATTGATACATTATTGGAAATATGAAGAAAGTTGTTATTAATTCATTCCTTATTTTATTGCTGTCAGGTCTTAAAGTACACATCCATTATTGCAAATGATAATGAACATTGAATTAGTAGTTTTCAAGATTTTCAAATATATGGGAAAAAAATTACAAGTAACCTGAATAAGGAAACTTTACCTAACCTCATATCATTTCATAACAGTTTAACACAAAAATCACTGTAGCATCATATGTTCATCATCAACACTTTGGGAGGTGATAAACTTAAGCATTTAAGATATTTTTATTTATCTATATAGTTTTTCTTTGTTAAGTGAGGTCTATCTCTTAGATAGGATAAGTATGGTCGAAACCTATGAAAATAATGAAAGCATATATGAAAACACTGCATACACAATATTTATGAAAGCCTATAGAATGAGCTGATTGTGGTGCAAGGAACTCATCTACTTGAGTAATCACTCAGTCTGCTGAGTTTGCAAGTTTAATCACGGAGAGGACGCCATTACCCTCTATTTCTTACCCCAATATACATCTGACCCAGAGAAGCTCTACGAGCCACCTTGGTAAGTTGAAGGCACGATAAACTGCTTAGTAGCCAGAAGCTGGACTCAGTATTCTAACATAAAGGTCCTTTACCTTTTTACAATCGGGCCTCAAGTAGTTGATCCTTCCCTTAATCACATCCCTTCGGATCTTCAACCAATATTTATAATATTTCACTCTGGATCTCGAGAACAAACTAACTAAGGTGTTTTTAGTCTTTCTATTAACAATCATTAGGTATAAACAAAATGGTTCGTTCCTCTGGTTAAGAAACGCTGTCGTAAAGGGATGTTTCATAAGAATAATTTAAGGAAAAGCTAGAAAAAATCGCTAAACAAAAAAATATGATATTTGGAAGAAAGGATGAAAAAGTTGATGTCAGCCAAAGTTGAACAAATGAAGATAGAAGAGGCAAACAACATTTATGTCGCCTTGAAAATTTCTGCATCCTAAAAAATGCGGAACTTATGATGCTCTTTGTGGCGATGTAGAGTTAACCAACTAATCAGATTTCAAGTTATATATGGCTTCGGTGCATTTTATGTTGCAGTACTATTTTTTTTTCTTTCTTCTCTTCCTTCTACACCTCCTCTTTCTTTTCTTCCTTCTCTTCTCCTCCTATTCCTCTTTCTCTTCCATCTTCTTTTTAATCTTCTTCTTCATAATATATTTCATATTTCTTACTTTTACTCTTTTTCTCTTCTGTAATTGCTTCATATAATTATATAATTTTCCATTGCCTCGTTTCAAAATTCCATGTTTTTTTTCCTTCGCTCTCTGTCACCTTATGAACCTTACTCAATACTGACTTCCTTCTCAAGGCAAAGTAGTCACAACTTGCGGCTGGGAAGCTGCTCTTGGAAATGACACGTCCTTGATACACTACCAGTAATTAAGTGGCTTTAGAATTCGATAATAAGACAATCGAAAAACGCCCTCCAGTGATATCTTTAATTATAAATATGGGTCAAAGAGACTCATTTAGCCTTTCCCACGTTCCAGTATACACTAAAACTTTAAGAACCTTCAGTTATTAAGAGAGCCCTCGTATATTCCATTTCATGATTGCATAATGTTTGTTTAGACATTACCTCACCCAGGTCTCCTATGGTAGTAAAACTCATTTAAGGTACATTATGAGAACAAAAATTTGTGTGACTTAAGTAAACTGG